>JARNME010000029.1:98324-384019 GCA_030179655.1 Scaptomyza flava
ACAGACTGCGGTATACTCGATACCAGTATTAAGACCGGTAAAAAAAAGTGCTGATGAATAGGGCGGCGATTGCAGTTAACAATTTAAAACAAGAAAAGAAGGCTCTAAGTCGGGAGACCGACTAGAAGATACCCTGAACCGAGTTGCAATAAATAAATTAAATTTATAATTGACTTTGGTATACTGACTTAACTTCAACTGATAAAATTCGATATCTCCGGTGTTTCTTAACCGATTTGGACGAAATTTTCAGAGAAGTTCTATCGTTAGCCATTACTTCAACCCTCATTTTTACATTTTCCAAATTCGATATTTTTTGTTATCGATTCCATGTGTATATCGGAAACCAGAATAGTTATCGATAATTTGAAGCAAATTGTTCTGCTCATGGTATAGGAGAACTTAAATCCATAATCAGAAGTCTCTAGCTCTTCTGCCTCTGAGATCCACGCGTTCATACAGACAGACGGACAGACGGACGACGACAGACGGACATGGCTATATCGTCTCGGCTGTTGATGCTGATCAAGAATATATACACTTTATGGGGTCGGAGATGCTTCCTTCTGCCTGTTACATACTTTTGCACAAAACCATTATACCCTTATTTACCCATTTTATGGGTTAAGGGTATAAAAACAATTGAACAACAATCAGCTGATGAGAGTGTAACCTTCATTATTATCATTGATAGGCGTAGTGCCCGGCACTGATTAAAAGCAAACTGATCGCTGGAGGCTGGAAGTTGGATTCGCGGCTCACGATTGAATTTAAAAATGGACAAGCAGTTAGTTTAAGTGCAGCAACTGTGAAGTGCGGACGTGTGCAATTCTTAAAGATTATTTAAATTATTAGTTAGCTTATCAAAAGCAAGTGACGTCAGAAATTCGTTATGTGCTCATCGTGCCAGCTGCCCAAGTTGACAACGCTGCTGCTGGCACTTTTTGGTGGTGGCGCGGCACAGTTCAAGACGGCAGGCATCAAGACCCGCCAGCCAGTTGGAATTAATCTGCTGCTGTCCAGCAATGCCACCAGCGAGTTTAACCAGACCCATAGCCAAACTCAAACCGAGTATAGCAATTATGGCAGCTACTCCAGCTTTGTGCCCGCCGAGACTTATCAGGGCGGTACGACACATTCGGAACACTATGTCCAGTCATTGAACCATGTGAACCGTGCTCCACAGATTTTGGATGAGACGGCGTTGTTTATAAACAAGACTAGATCTGCGATGGCCAGTGGCATCTGCTACAAGGAAGTACCGTAAGTATAGCGGTAAGAGTGAATCGGAATTATGTTCGTAAAAACTCATGTCATGCTGAGTGTTCAGTAATTGAAAATAGGCTAGCGGAACATTGAACCAGCGACCTCGGCATCCTCGACTCGCTTGATAATGAAGTGCGACTTGAAATTTAAAATAAAGTTTATACTTACATACATATTTTTGTGTAGTTTTTGGACACATAGCTCAACCAGAAAAGTATGTCATATACAAACATATGTAGCTTACTTTAAAGCTGAATGGTAAGGCTTTCTTCACTTTTAATTTAATTGGTTGTCTTTTATTTTCTTAAAAATATTAAAAACATTTTTATGCCTCAGCTTATAAAAAAATTATCATGTTTAATTTTGTTTTACCTAAAAATCGTATTTCCTTGCCAAGCTGCATTTATGTTCAAATATATTTTCAATTAATATTAAATAAAATAATTCAAACATTTTCAATACATATTTAGGCCGAAAATGTATTGATTTTAATTTTATTCTCTGTGCGTCTTCAAAGTACTATTTCATTGTTGCACGGTGCCCGAGGCAACGATGTCGGCAATGGGACTTCGCCGGACCTAAGTCAAATTCAAGTATGCTGCGAAGGTTACGAGCGTAATCCTCATATTTACCGTCGGTGCGAGCCGATCTGTAAGGATGACTGCTCCAATGGTATCTGTACGGCGCCCAATACTTGTGTCTGCATGCCGGGACATGTCCAGACTGGCGAAGGCAAGTGCATCTCCACCTGTCCCTTGGGCTGTGGTAATGGTGTCTGTGATGATCACAATGAATGCCGCTGTCGCGAGGGCTACTCTCTAGATCCCATTAGCCGCGAATACTGCCAGCCGGAGTGCAATCCGGGCTGTGCCAACGGACGTTGCGTTGCGCCCAATAAATGCGACTGCCTGCTGGGCTATCGCGGTACGACGGATGGCAGTTGCTCGCCCGTCTGCGAACACTGCGAAAATGGACAATGTACTGCGCCTGGGCAATGTACTTGCCACATCGGCTACCAGAATCGGGACGGACGCTGCGAACCCCTTTGCGAACAGTAAGTACAAAAATAGTTTAACACAAAAATAAAAAAGTATGTTTTCTTTTTAAGTAGAATAAAATTAAAATTTAATAGAATTCCTGCATGCTTAAATCGTTCGACAAGCATCATAGTTAAATTATGAAATAATTCATGTTTTAATGAGTGTCCATAACAAAAATGAAAAAATTCGGAATAACTATCAAGTTTTAAAAAAAATTTTACCAGAAGATATAAAATTGCTTTGAGTATCAGAACTATAAAAGTTGTCAAATAATTCAAAACGCATATCCAACGAGCCGTTTAATATTAAGAAGTTCTTCACCCCACAGACCCTGCAAGAATGGCGGCCGTTGTTTAGCGCCCAACACTTGTGAATGCGCACCTGGCTACGATTGGGAAAGGAAGAGTGGACAATGTGTGCCGCACTGCGATTTGCCCTGTTTAAACGGAGCCTGCATTGGACAAAACCAGTGCGAGTGCAAGCCTGGCTATGTGTTGGATGAGCATCAACGTAATATCTGCCAGCCCCACTGCCCGCAAGGCTGCCCCAATGGCTTCTGTAGTGCGCCCAACTTTTGTATATGCAAGCCTGGGTTTATCAAAGGCGGCATTAAGGGACGCCAGAGTTGCCAGCCTGTTTAGTTGCATTGCAGATTTATTTTCGATTATGAACAGTAACTTAATGCTACATCCAATTTATTTTCGATTATGAACTGTAACTTAATGCTACATCCAATAAAAAAGACGACCAATCAGTGCATTGAACTCGTATATAAACTCCTCATTATTTTCCCTGCGTTGCTCCTTGCCGATCAGCTGCTGTTCAATGTGCTGGGGCTGCACGCATCGGCCGACGTAGTGCGTCCAGCCAGCGGCACACTGGCAATGTCCATTGGCATCACAGGTGCCATTCACGCAGTGCTGCTCATCTGGACCACAACCGCACAAGTTTGGTTCCAAACATTTTCCATAGAAGCCGCAGATGCTGCAAAAATATATATACCGAGTCATATTTAAAAAATGGTATTAAGAGCTTAGTCATTGTATAGAAATATTAATTGTTTTAACTGATTTAGCTTAATGGGTCAATCTTCGTTATTTCTACAAACCGTAGGACTGATCTAACTTATAAGATAAATAGCTTTATTCATCAGTCTTTTGACTTTTAACAGAGTTAGTATTTTGAAATACATTTGCTTAGGATTAGACCAGATTACAAAGTCTTCCTTGTTGTTTTTTATTTGATAATTTGTATATGCTAAATAAAAAACATAGTGGCGCATAGTTAATTTTGGCTATGCCAAGACTATGATACCCTTCACACAGCCAAATCAATGCTCCCCCCTCTTATTAATGTTTCTGTGCAGTTGTTGGTAATTTTTCGCTAATATTTTTACTCTTGAGCGTCATTTACTTGTTCGTGTGCGACAACAACAACAATTTGACATGTAGGTACTTGAAAGTGCACGACAGAGACAAAAATTGATAGTACGATATGGTAAATTTGTATGGTGGTTATTTCGTAGAATGCTCCGAACGAAATGAAATTTCATAGTGAACAAACCCGACATGATCTAAGCAATCTGTGAAAGTTTCATCAGATGGTCAGCAGTTTGCCCGAAATCGTGTGATATGGAAATTTATGGTGGCTATATCGTAGAATGCTCCGATCGGGATGAATTCATAGTGAACAAACCCGACATGATCTAAGCAATCTGTGAAAGTTTCATCAAGATCGGTTCAGCAGTTTGGCCAGAAATCGTGTTAAAACAGACAGACGGACATACGGACGGACGGACGGACAGACGGAAATCAATTCCTGAGCTCGTCCTGATCATTTTGATACATAGTTTATGGGGTCTCCCATCATTCCTTTAAGGCGTTACAGATTCATGACAAAGTCAATATACCCTGTGAAGGGTATAAATATCCATAATTAAATTGATGGCTGCTTTAGTTTAGATTTGTGGCTTTAATGTACAGCTCAAAGCCTCTTTTTATGTTGAATATATAATTATTGAATAAGCTTTTTAAATGTAATAGAAACGACACATTTTTTTCTAAAAACAAGTTTTTAATAAAGGCAACGTTCAGGTTTTGAATAACACACACAAATTTAAAACGGCATCAGCAAGACTTTACATGTATCAGAATTGGACCTTTGGTTATAATTACAAAAATAATTCAATTTTCTATTCAATAAAGACGCTTAGCATTCGTACAAACTTACCCATCACAATTGGGATCACAGCTGCTGCCACGCAGTTCGTAGCCCTGAAAGCAGCGACAGACGCCGGGTGCAATACAGATACCATTGCCATGGCCACAGTTATCCTGGCAGATGGGCAGGCAGCTGGTAGTGTTGTCATCGAATCGATAGCCATCACGACAATGGCACTTGAAGCGCGACTCACAAAATCCATTATCGCAGTTGCTAAGGGATATAATGAGAAGAAGAATAAGTATGCGTGGGTAATAAGTAGGTAATTAGCTAAATAGATTTACATATAGCACTCGGCCTCGCAGACATTGCGCTGCGGTCGCTTCATAAAGCCCGGAAAGCACTCGCATTGGTTGGGTGCCACACACTTTCCGTAGCCACAGTCTGGGGCACAAATGGGTTGACAGCCTAGATCCACTGTGCGTCGATAGCCAGCGGAGCAATCGCATTTGTTTGGAGCAATGCACTTCTCATGCGTGCCGCAGCCTTTAGGGCAGTGGGCGCGACAAAAGAGGCGTGTCTCCTCGTCCAGCTTGTAGCCGGCGTGGCAGGCACAGGTGCCATTCAGATAGCACCGTCCATGCTGACAGGCAATGGGGCAGGTGTGAATGCAGGCCCCCTGCTCATTACGCACAAATTCAGCAAAGCACTCACACCGCTGCGGTCCACGACAGAAGCCGTTGCGACAGCTGTCTGGCGAAGACAGTTCACAGTCCGGCACACAATGACTGGTGTACGGATCTCGGCGATAGCCATCGCAGCACAACTCAATCCGATGATAATAAATCGTAGAGCCATTGCCACGCACGGGTAAGCTCTTGTGTGTCTGAAAGAATATTGCACTTGGGCAAAATATAAAAGTAAAAATTGTAGTTGGTAAGTCGAAACAAATGGATACAATTTCAAATAACTACATTAAAATTATATTCTTAACAAATATAAATATTTTAAATCAAGCTTAGATCAAGAACATTTTCAGTAAACACGTTTCAAAAATTTTTATTATTTAACATATTATTACAATACAGATATCACAAAGAGTTTCTTGGCGTTATCTTTAGTAGCGCATTTATTTTGTTTTGTGTATAAGTAAGCAATGTTTTTATATATTGTTTTTTCTTAAATAATTTTATTTTGTTTATTGATCGTGTTGATAAAAATTTATCAAATTTAAATGTTTTTATAGCATTTATTTATTATAATTTTCTCTCAACATTTTATTATACTTATTTTATTAATTTCTATTGTGGCTTTTTACTTCATTTATGTTTATTAAACTTTTCTGTAGTCATTTGTGACTTTTAGAAAGTCTGTCGTTTTTGGCTACTTACGGCAGTTCACGCTGACAGAGATGTTGCTGCTTCTCACGTATCTGACTGAGTGATTCAAAATCACCCGGCTGGTGTATATCGCCATAGAGCTCGATTCCTGCTGCCAACCCTGCAGCCGGTGTAGACGTCACTGCCAGCAAGAGCAACAGTCGCAACAGCTTCTCAGCGTTGTTACAGTTCCAGTGCATATCGCGGTGTTCGTAGCTCTAGATTCATCAAGCGAATGAGCATTCAAAAAATGTGGCTCTTGCAAAGGGAATCTTATCAGCAACATTTCTTTCTCTCGCTCTTTCCAGACTGAAGATACGATGCTCTCTAATTCGTTGAAACTTTTTTTTCAGCCGAGCTGAGGACCTGGTGAGAAATTTAAAGCTTTGCTTCTTTTCGTTTGGCATTTAAAATAAAATTAAATTAAAATAGAAAAATCTGGAAGTTTTAAAAAACTATCGAAACTAATAAGTTCGTCGATTAAATTGTTGACTCTAATCAATCTGTTTTGCCAAAACACCAGAATACAAATCGTAAAATATAAATTAAATAGTTCTTCTTACATAAATAAAATTTAAAAAAATTAAAATTATGTTGTTCCAATATTTGTGTTTGACAAATATCTAAATGGTGGTGATGGTAAAGAATCTTACTTGAGCTGACTTTGAAACCAGAGCTAAAGATTCACCCTATGAACATTAAACAAATTTTACGGCATTTATTGCAACAGCTTCGAACGTTCAATAGAGATTGAAATACCTAAACTTTATAAAATAACTTATTTCACTTTAAACTTTACAGATAAAAAATACCGTTCTAAATTTAAGAATTATATTCTAGGACTAACCCGATGTTTACTTTAAATATTTAAGAACGATTAATTCTTAAGAAGTTTCATAATAAGTCTTAAACGCTCTTAATAAGTAATTCTTGATCATTCTACAAATAAACTGAAATTAAGTATTTTTCTTAAGAAATCTCATAACAAGTCTAAAACGTTAAAATTATTTTTTACTTTAATGTAAAAATATAACATTTGACCCAATCTTAAGAAGTCTTATAATAATACTAAAACAAACTTTTTTATTAAATAAGAAGAAAACGTTTTTACAGCAAAAATATAGAATTTGATTATTCTTTAAAATCGACTTAAAGTCGCAATCTAAGTTCGAAATACTTGCATCAAGTACTGAGTGAAATTCAATCAGGTATAAGCTCAGAAATACTGAAATTGAGTATGAAATGATGATCAAGTACGCGGCGCGGTCCAATCTCAATGGCTTTCTTAACATTTATTTGTATTTGGCTGTAAGATGGATTTTATGTGAAAGATTTTGTGAAAAGTTTCTAGCTGAAGCATGAGAATGATTATCAGCTAAAACAATTCCTTTGTAGTCTCTGAGATCCACACGTTCATACAGACAGACGGACATGGCTATATCGTCTCGGCTGTTGATGCTGATCAAGAATATATATACTTTATGGGGTCGGAGATGCTTCCTTCTGCCTGTTACATTCTTTTGCACAAAACCATTATACCCTTATTTACCCATTTTATGGGTTAAGGGTATAACAAGGGATAAATCAGAATATAATATTAAGAACGTTATAAAAGCACAGCTCAACCAAATTTCTATTTAGTTTTGCGAAGAACGCTGCCGAAAATATCTAATTGTTGAAATGCAGTCTGATTTATTCGTTTGCACCTTGGTGGTGCTTTTGGTGGTGGCTAGTGGATTTGTCACTGTCAAAGCACAGGCGCCAGGGGTCAATTAAGATGAAGCAAGTTGCCCGAACGGATTTTACAAAAAGGCGGGTACCGAAGACTGTGCAAAAAGTAATTGTAGTCCACCATGTGTGGGAAATCAAACATGCATTAATGGCTCATGCGTTTGCAATGATAATTATGAGAACGTTGCTTCGGATGCATTTCGTGATTGTAAAACAAAAAAGTTGACTTCAAGTCTAAATACACCTGAAAATCCAAATAAAATTTTAACGAGTTCAACAAGAATACCACCAACTTCAACTGTAACTAGAACGACGCCTGCACCAACAACCCACAAAACACCAACAACCACAAGCCCAAAACCGAAACCCATCGATACAGGAATGTACAAATGGGGAATCACATGAATTATTATTCTGGGGGTGAGCATCCTAGGATTCGGTAGATTTATGCTCTGTGGACATAAGCAGCGTAGCTACAAAGGCACTTCCACAATTACTCGCTAATGCTTACAACTTTTGTAAAACATATTTGCATGAACAGCCCAATCAATCATTAAATTTTTATTGTATTTAACATTGAGAAATTAATAATAGATCCAAAAACAACTTTAAAAGTTTATAGTTCAATATGAACTTATGTAGTACTCAAATTTAGCATACGATAAATATATCTAACTCTGGTTCGTAGATATGTTTAAGAATTTAAATGTGAATACTTAGGCTTAAAAATATTGACCACAAATTACAAATAAAAAAAATAAAAAACTTCCTTAAAAATCCAAATTAAAAGAGTTTATTTTTTTAAAGCGCAAGCCTAGAAAAATATTGTAATATGTTTTAAAATTGGGTCGGTCCTAACTGAGACCCGGCAAAATTCTGAACAGTATTTTGAAAGGGATTAAGACTCTATGAAGGTCATATTAATTAAGTATTATTTAAACAAGTTTAAACAAGGCTTTTATTAAGAAAGATCGACTACGATACGCCCTGAATGCTGCGAAACTGAACGCCAAACATTATTATTATAATATTCAATCCTCCACCAAAATTTCACAAAGTTCCAAATTCAAAAATTTGTTTTTATCGAGTGCATGCTTGCATCGGAAAATGGAAGAGTTATCGATATTTTTAAGCAATCTTGACAGGTGGGTTCATGGTATAAGATCGGAAGGTATAGAAACTAGAGGTGTGCCAACAGCTTAATGCTATTTTTACACAGTTGAGTCAACTTTATAAATTCCGTACATGATTGCATTTCCAACACCTGCCAATGCCTACCAATCACATATTACGGACACACCCCCCGCACCTGCACCTACAGAACCAACAACACCTGAACCTACAACACCTGGAACAACACCGGACCCTCCTAAAACTTAAACACCAAACCAACAACTCCTGAATAAACAACTAACGTGCCTACAACATATGCACATATTCCCACAACAATAAACCCCACAGCCCGCCAGTAGCGCCACAAACATCAACAATAAACTCAACAGCTCTACCTTGAACACCAATCAACTCTACAACTTTATCGACAACCACCAACCCCACAACTCATTCAACAATAAATTTAAATACAACTTACCTTTCAACCTTTTCTTAATATACAACGAACCTCATAATCCTATTATTTACAACCATAAGATTTATTCAAGTAAAATTACCACTTTATATGGTGCGCGAATTGTGACTAAACAAAGCTGCACGCAGACAACTCGCTTTGTCTGTTCGATTGAATGAAAACAGAGTTGCATTCTTCAGATCATACTTGTTTGATACCTACATCATTAACATAAACTTTGCCGTTTAACATATGTTCTTAACAACAACCAATTCTACAATATCTGCGCCAAAAACTCTCTCAACAACATATTGCATTAAACTGTTGTTACAGATTAAACTTATACAACAATTTCAACAACAATATCCTTCACAGCACCGCCTGCAACAATAGAAGAGTTTATAACGCCAATACCTGCAAAACCATCATCAATGTTACCAACTTATACATGTTCCATTAAATTCCAACTGGTATAGACAATCGTTTAAAATAAAATAAAGCATTGACATAAAGTATTGTTGAAATTTTTTATACATAATTATACACAGTTATACAAAAGTAAGAATTATATGGCAATAATGTTTTTGGTATTCCAAATTCTTGAAATCTGATAGTGTCTTCATATCTTTATGTAAGATGTGCCTTTGCGTTTCTTGAAGGAGCTTTGTGATTGTTCAATTTACAAATGAGCTATTTTTTGCGTTGTTATCTGATTGGGCACCTGCAAATAGTTGGAGTTTTGTGTTGGTATGATCAAATGCGAAATATGTGAACCCCCTGACAGATGCTGGTGGTGTTGCGCTTTAGGGGCTACATGGCTATTAATTTGGAGGGGCAGGATTGGAGGCGGTGCCTGCAGAAAGGCAGTGGCTGTGGTTGAATGCTGATATCGGAGCTGCGCGGTATTCGGTTGGTGTGGATGATGTAAATGATGGTGGTTTTGCTGTTGCTGCTGCTGATGATAGCGTATCTCGTCGTAGAGATGAGAGTCGAGGCTGCCTTTCCGTGACTTAGGCGAAATGACAGAGTAAAGGGATTCCTTTCTGGCATATGCATATGGTGGCGTAATCGAAGAGTTATTGCTGGGCGTATCATATAGATCCGGCAAAAATGCTGCAAGGAATCAAAGGATTACGTAATTTTGATGTTGTAATTGGCTAATACGATGAATAACTTGATTGCAAATTAAAGTAACGTAACAAGTTAATATAAAAGTCTTCGATAAACAAATCTTTTTTTTTTAATTTCTTTCATCATCAAAAAGTGAAAATTAATTATATCTTGAAAAAACTCTGATCTTGGACTAAGCTGTCGTCAAATCTTTATGAATGTTGAATTTAAATTTTATGAAATTTTTGGATGTTTCTGATTATTATGTTAAACATGCGTTTTCTCACCTGAGTGTTTTTATTTATAACGAAAGGTTTTAATAAATCATTGAGATAAGTTTTATTTTCTTATTAGTTAGCTAACATATGTTACTTTGTTTTTTTTTTTTTACTCGAATTAAGCAACTTTAAAAAAACCACTTGAAATATCAAGTTATTCATCGAACCTCCCACTTCAAAGGCGGGCGACACTTACATACCCTCGTTCGTTTGGGTTTGATTAGATGCAAGTACAGCCGGTGGCTTAGGCAGCGGACTGTGAAAGATTTTGCCCAATGTGCTGGAATCGCTGATTACAACTTCGGGATTAGAATGCCCCCCCTGAGAGCTGATCGTTCCATTAGCATTATAGACAACAGCCTCCTTTTGGACATGATAACGCCTATAGACATAAAGAAAGCCCAAAGTTATGGCAGTCATAAGCATCAGCAGAATGACAATCACAGTGCTCAGCAGACTGGCATCGGTATCATGGGCGCTTCGACTCGGATTGCTCTCGCCCGCAGCAAATCCCGCTAGGCTTAGCTTTGGTGGATGCTCCTGCGACGCACTGCCGACAGCATTGGTAATGACATGAATAACTTCTGGAGATGGCACACCTGCAGCTGCGGCTGTATGCAGATTCTCCAATAAGGCATTGCTCGATTCGTGTAATATGATCTTTGGCGTGTGCGAAGATTCCTTGATAAGTATGACCTCGGGCAATGGACTAGGCGTCACCTGGATATGACTGCCATCGGACATGCTGCCAATGCGCTTTGCAATGTTATTAATGTTATGCGTTAAATTTGCCATTGTCAAGTTAATGGTCTCAAGCACTACATGGCTGACATTGACACTAGCGCCAGTATGATGGGGACTAACACATTCACCAGATTGCGGATGACAGCGCATATCAGGACATTCACAGGCCTTGCGGCACATAGCGCCATAAGTGCCTGCCGGACAAGGCTGTTCGCAGCTGATGTTTAAGTTTGTTTAATATAAGTTTGTGAAGTTTTATAAATTGATCCTTCGACTTACAATTGACCCGCCCAGCCGGCAATGCAGTGACACACGCCTGTCTTATTGTCGCAAACGGCATCATTGCGACACTGGCATGGATTCTTGCAGTCCATGCCCCATCGATCATGATTACAGCCTTCAGAAGGTGAAAATGCAATGAATTGTCGCAAACTTCTCTAGATTTTTTGCTATCTTTACTTACGCTGTGTGCAATGTTTTCCGGTGTAGCCTTCCTCGCAGTTGCATATATCGGGTACAAGGCAATTGCCACGCCCACAACCGCCACGGCAAATGGGCCTACAGCTGGCCTGGCTATCAGAAAGATTTCCCTCATAGCCCTGGCAGCAAAATCGAAGTGTTCGCGTTTTATTTAGTCTCTAAATCCAAAAAATAAAAGTTATGTTATTCAGATGTTTGCATCGAGAGTGATGACTTTGTTTGTGTTTTTTTTTTTAAATATAAAATTATTTAATCTTTTTGTTTGGATTAGTAATGAATTATTTAACAATGTTTGTCGAGCCCAACCTTTAGTTTCTTATCAATCCGTTTATGATGTCATTGTCATTGTCCATTGTACAAAAATATTTGTATGTAATGAGTAATTCGTTGTTTCTATAATATTTAGTATTTTTTTAATTAAAACACATTTATTGATAAAAACATTTAACCCGTATATAAGCTTTGCAACGTCAATCACCGTTATTATAAGTAAAATAAACAAATTATTTTCTATGCGTATATGTGTACAAGTATGTATATAGAAATGCATATAAATAAATGTGTTTAAGTACATACATATTTATCATAAGCTATTTCCTGTTGGGGCAAAAAACTATTTCAGAAGCTTTGCCAAAATTGTTTTGGTCTTCATTACCTGAGCAGCTTTCAAACGCGCAAGACTCAAAAGCAGTTTTACAAATTTTTATTTTCATAAAATTATTTCAAAATGGAGGAATTTAAGTTTTATAGTTTTTTCTGCGGCTTTTTGATTTTGTTGGTTGCATCATGTACCACTATCGATTATGGGCTAGGGAATCGAAGATCCTACGATGTCTAGAAATCTAATACTGAATTAAAACTTAATAAGACTCAGTTGCCAATTGATTAAAATACTCAATTGAAGTTTGTTTAAGATTCTTGTGGATACTTTATTGTTTCTATGTTTGTTCAAGCATTCAAGAGAGCATTTCATGCAAAATATTCAAAATATCATCAAAGTCAGTTTTGAAATGATATCTGTTTGCGTTTTTTTTTAGTTTTCTGCGTGTCTGTTTTAATTTTTTTTTTCACATACTGTCCGAGCATTAAAATACTTATCTCATTGCAAAGTGCAAACAGGAGAGCAAGATGATTATAACCATGTATATTTTGGTATAATTGTCTGTAGACTGATTATATTATTTTAGTTATTAAGCAACACATTACTTTGTGAATCTTGTTTCGTTCCATCATCTTAAACTTGATTGATTATGAAAAAATAGCTATCCTAAAAGCTCGCCACGTTTTTTGTTAAATTAATTAGTGAGCCACATATTATGCAGCAATTTTTGGTTGGTGTTGTAAACTTTGTAATGTAAATATATACAGCATAAATATAGCTATATTTTTACCAAATTTGGTAAAAGTCCGCTGTACGGATGTGAGAAATATGTACATATATCCATTTTTAGCTATCAACTTTATCGATTTCACGGTCCCCAGATTGCGTAGAACCACAATTTTGACACTTTATTTATCCCGCCCATAAAAAAAGATTTTGGAAAACTTCAAGTAGCTAGAAGGGTGAAGGGTGTCGAAAAAAGTTGCGTTCATACAGACGGACAGACAGACCGACGGAAAGACGGACTGATAACCTTCGGAATCAAAATACAATAATCAAGAAAATGAATTGACAAACTTAAATTTTTTTATATAAAAATCTATAAGCTAAATAATAAATTTGGATTCTAAGCCTTTAAATATTTTGTTAAGCACATCTTGAAGCAATATTGCAATCTTACTAAATTCAATATCAACTGACTGAACTTTGTAACGCTGCTGAGCTCTATCATATTACAAAAGCTAAAGTGCTGATTATGGTAAATGTGAGACATATACACTCACTCACACACATATACAAGCACACCCCATGATTTGCCAATTTAAATGTATGAACTGAATTCTTCTCACATTTATTTGTGATTTTCATTTCCACTCTTTCGTTCAGTCAAATCTCCGCCCAACTTACGCATTGTTCTGTCCCTTGTTGTTGATGAGTTTCTATCCACAGCTGTGTATCAATGTGTGTGTGTGTGTGTGTTTGTGCGTAGTATAAATTAATAAGGCGGAAATTTTAATATAAACACTGATATTCGATTCGAGTTGTGTCAGTTCCATTGTAAGCATAATTAAGCGCAACTTTCAGCGCAGCCTTTTGTCCAATGTTCACTTTAAACGGACGGTTATTTGAGTAAAACTCATACGCTTTGTACTTGCTTAGTAATTGAATACACGTTGAGCAACATTTTGCATATGTGACATATCGCATTACGGCCACAACTCATAAAGCTTCCAACAACTTCTACTTTTCATCCGCCTCACCGCCTGTTAGGCCCATCAATCACCAAGATGCCTGCTTTTATATAATTCACTTGTAAATCTTTCGGCACTTTGCCGTCATTACTAATGACTAAGTAGTAAACTAGTTTTAAACTGTTTCATGTCTCGTAAATGGATTTTTAGCACTCCTCATGACATTTTATTTTTCTTTTCTATGTTAATTAATTAAACGCAATTGGCAATTAGCGATGCTATTTTTCTAAGCATTTTTGGGCGTTTTTAAATGCAATTTACCCAACAAGGACAAAATTTCTATGTACTTAACAAGTTGAGCTCAGTTGCTGTGGCAGCTTAAGCCAATATGTTGTTTAACTAATTGTTTTGACACTTTGCAATTCAATGCGCTACGGCCATTTGCAAAAATTTCTAGATATATTGCTTGTTTTCCACAAGTCATCAAATGAATCCAAAATTTTTTGATGTATGAAATTAATTCGCAGCAAGCTTAGCAGCAGCAGGTAAAAACATACATATATGCGCTTGTGTACACATAATTAGACTCTTAACTAAAACTAAACCAAAACTGGCTGCATCTTATGGCCAGCTTGAGTGTATGTTGTGGTGATGCAATCGAAAGTGTGTCAACACCTTCAGCGTCAACTGCACCAACAGCAGCAACACACATATGATCTGAGCTAGTGGAGCATTTAGTGTTGTTTTTTTTTTTTTCAGCCTAGCTGCGCATATGCACTGGATTTTCTTCTTTTCATTTGCACTTTTCACCACTGACACCATGACATAATTATTATATTTTATGCACAGCAAAATAAAAAAAAACGAAAATGAAATAAAAAAATAAAAACCAGCAAATCCTGATTAGGCTCCCAAACCTTCAACCGGATTATACCCATATTTGGCATTCAGTTGAGTGCCTCAATTTTTCTAGCTTACTTTAAATCACCATTGAGCATTTAAATTTAATTGAGTGATTTCCAAATGTAAACAAGATTACTCTAAAATATATATAGCTTAAATTCGTTGCTATTCAAAAAAAAAAAAAATAATAATAATGGAAACGTTGCAGTCAGACGCAACCGACTGCGGTATACTCGATACCTGTATTAAAACAGATAAAAAGAGGCCTGACTGCAAAGGGGTACGGATGCAAAATTGGTGACTAGCTCAAAGATTGTAAAAAGTAGGGGAATTATTGATGCAGATCTCTGTGGAATGTCAATTGCTGTCTTCATACCAAATTTGGTGACTCTAGCTCGAAGTTAAAGGTGTAGAAAGGGGGCTGGGGATGATGTGCGAAATATGTGGACTTATAGGTTTTGAGTTATCGAATCTATCGATTTTCCAGCCCCCCAGTTATCGTCGAACCTCTTTTTTAACACTTTAATGCCACTATGCCAAAGATAAAGATAATTGAAAATTTTTGAGTGTCCAGCTTGAAGGGTGTGGAAAAAAGTTGCGTTTATAGAACTTTTAAAAGAGAATGTAAAAAAATATATAAATTTCTTCAGTTCAAGTGAAATGCATAATCATTCTTATATTTAACTATGTACATATGTATGGATACTGGGGCACAAACTCAAATATATTTTCTTATAATTGTACTACATATTTTGATTATTTTAATTTTTTATATTTATCATTCCCGTTTGCATTTTATAGGGTATTCACAGTTTAATTGTTTTTAAATCCAAACATAACGTATACAACGCTGGTGCAAAAAGTTCATAAAAACACTGACAGCCAAGGACGTTACCTGTGCTTGGCACATGGGTCAAAACCGGTCGCAAGTATCAAAATCTCATAGATTTTTCTGTTGGTGCACAGCTGCAACTTCCGCAGAGTTTCCTCTCGGCGCTTGCGCAACGCTTTTAAGTAATTTTAAAATTGATAGATATTTGTGAGTTTACAGAACCCATTTACTGGGGCACAATAATTAAAGCCGCACAATTTATGAAATATAGCAGCAAGCGGCTTCCTGGTTGTCGCTTTGGCTGAATGTGGCAAATTAAATCAGGTTTGTGGAGCTATTGGCTAACATTGGCCAAGACAAGAGGAGATTGGTGTGACGCAATATCCACCCGCTAAGGCAGATCAGGCAGTACAAGACAACAGACACACACTCTCCAAACATTTTAAACAGCACCTACCTGCACTTTCATCACTTCGCGCATTTCCGTCTTGAATGAGGAGCAGCGCGGTGGTATCTCCAGACACCAGCTGGATGTGCGCACCCGAACTGGTTGCACCTCGGGCACTTGCACTACCTCCACGTAGGGTTCCTCGCGTGTACAGATATTGCCGATACTCTGTATCAAGGGCATAGTCATTGCTGTGGTATTCACATCCTTAAGGTAAGTATTCACACGCAGGCTGCTGTTCTGGCTGGATGTGCAGCTTAGTTGCAGCAACAACAGCAACAGGGGCCATTTGAACTTTAACTTCAACGCAAGCTTCATGTTTAGATTTATTCAATCATTTCAGTTGCAGCTATAATTTGATTTGATAATATTTTAATAACATTCGTTTTTCGCTTTCGTTTGTTAAACGTAGTTTTATTTTATTTATATAGTCATAATTTCTTCATGTTAAAATTTTAAATAAGTTATTTAATTATTTTGTATATGATATAATTTGATTTAACTTTTATTAGTTTGTAAATATCTCAAAACTTTTTCGTACTGTTCTTAGTTTGTTTCATATTTGTAAGATTCAAATAATAAGTATTTTGAAGTTAAGTTAAAATTGCTTATAGGACTAATAAAATAAGCACACTTGTTCAAGTTGTTTACAAAAAATTTGTCCGAAATATAGTCCCAAATATAGAACTATTTTCACACAGAGCATAGGGAATTATGATACTTCTTAGTTTTTTGTTTATTATAATGATATTTTTGTATTAACTTTCGTTTGATTTGTTTAGTAGTATTCTGATTCTTTGCGCTCTAATATTGATAAGTGTGCGCTTGGATCGCGACTCTGGTAATGACTGTTTTTCCCGTTGGCTCTGATTCAACAGCTTGTCTGGTCGCGTGTTCTTTCTCTAAAAACAGTGAAAAGTAAACAAATGTGGAAAAAATGTAGTCATTGCAAATTGGCGACGTCGACGACACTTTTGTCGAGTTGATGAAGGCCGCTCAGCGGCGTCAGGGGCTCGGGGCCGGTGACGCGGCGGAAGTACGCACTGCACAGTTTAAATATACGATGAAAGTGAAATGTGAGACACACACACAAACACACACACACATATATATATGTACAGCTGAACGTGAAACTCTCCATATGATAAAATCTCGTTCAAGCCACCCCGCTACATACCCCGTCCCCTGCCCATTACACTGCACTTTTCATTCTGTGGCGATGACAATGATTGCATCTAATTGAAATGTTGATAATGTCCTTAACATGCATGCGCTCATTGTTGTCGTTGCTATTGTTGTTATTGCAGATGCGAGGCAAGCGTGCTTTTATAGTTGCATTTGCGCTTTTATGTACACCCTGGTGACAGTCACAGTGAAAGCCGACAGTGGCAAAACGTGGGATGCAATTAGAATTTTTTAAATAAATAAATATTATATTTCTGCTCTGATTGACTCAGATTTCAAGAAAATGTTCATTAACAAGCTAAACTCCATCTTCAAACATGTATTAATAAATAAAATAAAGAAAAAACAATTTCAGTCCAAATCAAAAACATTAAAAATTAAATATAAATACATATCTGAAAAATTAACAATTATTATTACTTTTAATTAATAATTAAATAATAAAAGACAAATATTAATATTTTGATATTTGTTTTAAATGATGTAAATAAGTGAAGGATACTGCTTATAGTTACATTAAAAAAAAGTTAAGTAAAGCCGTTTGTAACTATTTAATTAACAGCAAGCTTAAGTTAAGACATAAAATAAACATAAGCTAAAGATAATGCGAATATATACTTGCTTATTTTTATTTAATTTACACAGAATTCCATAAGGAACACAGCAAAAGTCGACAATTTCAATGGTTATTAATCTCTTTAGGAGCTTTAAACAATGTATTGCACTTTCCCATTTAAAAAAAGTCCGAGCTACGAATATTTATTTATTTATCTTTTGTTTTGAATAACAAACCTAAGCAATCAGATTACTTGGCCCCAAGCTTGCACAGCATTTGTCGTTGATGATGATAATGATATAGTAAATTTTACAACACTTGCACATATCCCACACTGACTCGTTTATCTCGTTGATTGCAATGGGTTTTTTAACAACAAACAAACCAACCATCCATTTACCACCAGCCCAATAGTGCCTCTTGTCAACTCCATAGCTAGATAGAAAACTTGCTAGGCACTTACTTAACTCAAGTATCTTATTTCTAAGGCAAACTTTAGAACAATGACACAGAGCTCTGCCGCCGTGCCCCAAAGTCCACGCAAAAACCGCGTCGATTATCTTGTTTACACTGATGTTGCAGTTGCCGTCGCTTGTGGCTTGCAATTGATTAAATCATATTTACGAAAACCAGTTGAGAACAGCAGCTGAAAAACGAACAAAGTAAAACTGCAATTGCAGTTACAGTTAAAGTGCTGTTTATTATTTATATGACTTGATTAAATTATTGATTTAAACAAGAACAAAAACAACAAAAATAGCAGAAGCGGTTAAAATGTGCGTGCGACGCTGGCGTTCCAATGACCCGCATCACAGCTGTCTTTTTCCCCCGCTATGCAATAACCAACAAATTGGTTGGTGTTTTTTATTTTATTTATTTTTTTTATTTGTGCTTTAGTTTTTTAGGCTGTGTGAGTTTTTGATTATTTGCATAGGCATTTATTTAGAATTGTTTTTGGCATGGATTCAAGTTCAACTTGGCAGTTCACGACTTGAATAAGTGGAAATCAATATACATATTTTTATAAATATACAACGAATATACATTTCACTCTTAGCGCATGCTAATTAAGACAGCTAGAGAACACAGCCAGCTGCTCAGGATCAGTAGGAACACATTAACCTCCCGACCTGCTACACCATTGTAGTAGCCACCAAAGACCTGGAGTCCAGCAGTTTCAATGCTGCGCTTACAATAATCCCCATCATAGTTCCATCCTACGTACTCATTGGTCCGCAACGCCTCCAGGCGCAACCACTCCTCCAATGGTGCAAAATACTCACGCAGCGCACTGCCATCCAAGCGACCCTCCCCCAAGGTCTCCTGCAGCACCTCCTGCCAAGGCTGTGAGGCGCCCTTTGTCATTAGTTCTCTATGGAAACAAAGTGGAATATAAACAGATAACAAATTTGAATAAGTATACTGATTATTCTGTTATCTAAAAATTTTGATAATAACAAGCTTCCATAAAATTTATGCAATACAAGTAAGAAGGCTCTAGTCGGGACAGCCCGACTAGAAGATACCCTGAACGCAGTTGCAATAAATAAATTAAATTTATAATTGACTTTGGTATATATACTGACTCAACTTCAATCGATTAAATTCGATATCTCCGGTGTTTCTTAACCGATTTGGACGAAATTTTCAGAAAAGTTCTATCGTTAACCATTTCTTTAACCCTCATTTTTACATTTTCCAAATTCGATATTATTGTTATCGATACTATGTGTGTATCGGAAACCAGAATAGTTCTCGATAATTTGAAGCAAATTTGTTCAACTCATGGTATGGGAAAACTTATACACAAAATCTGAAGTCTCTAGCTTTCGTAGTCTCTGAGATCCACGCGTTCATACAGACGGACAGACGGACATGGCTATATCGTCTCGGCTGTTGATGCTGATCAAGAATATATATACTTTATGGGGTCGGAGATGCTTCCTTCTGCCTGTTACATACTTTTGCACAAAACCATTATACCCCTTTTGCCCATTCCATTTCATTCTGGAAATGAATTTTGTTCGTAATATTTAAGTTCGACTGTAATGTTAGAATTACCAAAAATCAAAAACTGTTTATCAACAGCAATTCCCAACTTACTTTAACATATTTCCTCCAGCGGGCTGCCGATATATGTCGCATTTGTGAAGCGGTTTTCGAGGATCGTTGGGAACATATTGGCCGGCAGCACGGCACATTCCGCGATATAGCTGAAACTGTAGTACCGTCGAGAAAAAGTATCTGCAAGACACAAAACAAGATACGACTTATGGTTAAAACACAATATTTAGAATGGCAAGAGTTGTACAAAAGGCTTCAAAACTTGTAATTATTCTTTTTCGTGTTCTTGTTACTGTTCTTTTTGCTGTGGCTCAAGGTCGAACCATTATTGCAACTAAACCAGAACAAATAATTGCGCAATCATACAAAAATCGGCTATATTGCCCGGCAATTGTAATTTTCACAAATTTGTCTGCTATTTGAAGGGGATCTAACCAGTCGCTATAACTTATGTTGAACATAATGCAAAATTAATTATTAAAATTCCTTTAAAATATCTTAAGGTAGATTAAAAATAAAGCCTTCATGACAGCTTTCGTATTTTAAAGTAATTATTTAACTCACTATTCATAGAAAAAATAAAATATTCAATAACTGCATATTTTGGCAACTGAATAAGCAAGACACTTGCTGCGTACGTGTCACAGTTGCCATTGTTTTTTGCCCAGCCAGAACTCTCATTTGCCACATTGCCATGTTGGCAACTCTGAACTGCAAAACTTAATTGCAGCTCAATTGCAAAGAATATGGTTATGGAAACATTCATTAACGCTAAGCAATTTTACGACATTGCTCGCCTCGCGGCAGCACCAAAACTGCTGATAATTGGAGCCGTTTTGTGAATTGCTTAGAAGCATAACAGAATTACAGATTTTTCAAATATTTCCTCCCCTCCTCTCTGCATTGTTTGGTGTGACGAAATACACATGCTTCATGTCCGAAGTGTAGTAGCTAAAAAAAAAGAATTTTCGCAACATTTAATTTTAGCACCGAAAAAACCGAAGGGAAATAAAAATCAAGTGGAATCGTTGCAGTCGGACGCAACCGACTCCGGTATACTCGATACCTGTATTAAAACTTGTAAAAAGAGGCCTAATTGCAAAGGGGTACAGATGCGTAAGAAGTGTACGCTGTCTCAAAAACTGTGGTAGATAAACGCATCACCGTTTTTAACAAAGCGTTGGGGTGGCTTGAGCTGTTTAGGGCGACATGAGTGGGCGTGGCATACATAGTTTTGGGTGGTCGTCATCACCTATCTTGGTACCAAATTTGGTGGCTCTAGCTCAAAAGCTGTGCAAGATAAACGCGTTTCTGATTTCATACTGCGGGGGAAGGGGCAGAATGGGTAGTGGTGCCAGCCCCCCAGTTATCGTAGAGCCCCAATCTTGACACTTTATATTTCCAGGCCATAGAAAAAAATATTTGCAAAGTTTCTAGTCTTTAGCTTGAACGGTTTCGAAAAAATTTGCGCACATACTGACGGACAGACACCATGACGAACATTGCACAAACCCAATAAACTCTTAACCTTCGGTATCGAGTATAAACACCGAAGAAAAATTGGACTAATTGCCGACAATTTTTGGTGCTAGAGCTGCCTGACTAACTGACTGACTGACTGATTGAACGAGTGGACGACTGCTGAACGCGTAATACGTAGTCAGTGTTTCTGATTGAATGATTGTATGGCAGTAGCAACTGTGGAGACGCAGACATAGTCCCAGGCCAAGTAGTCAAGTATCAACAGTATCAACAATAACAGCTGCCGCCTAATCCCTGTTATTGGGTCATGTCTGAGACACAGTCTCGCTGTCGTGCAGTCTGGGGCTTTTGGTGAGCCCGTCTCTGGGAAAATGCCTTGTGACGATGAGGCAACTGCTTCCAAGTGCCAAAAACATAGCACACCAGACAATGTTTTTTTTTGTTGTAACTGCGGCTGATGCACTTAATGGCAGTTTGGCTCGTTGGGTATGTAACTTCAGCTGTCGAGTCGCGATCAAACATTGTGAAAAACTGTTTTTTATTTTTCCTATACGCTTATAGCATTCTCATTGGCAAACAGGTCATGAATTTGTAAACAACAATACAAATATGTGACAAATGATTGGGTCACAAATACGAAAATATACGACTAAAGACGATTGCAATACAAAAGATATATGAAAGCATTTTGTAATTTGATAAAGATATTGTTAGTTATCAGAATCGCGATTATGTTGTCTTTTGGCTTGATATTACTTATGGAGCTAGCTTTTTGTAAGAACGCTTCCTAATTCTGTCAACATTTGAGGTGATTATATTTTGAATGTTTTATTAATTAATATAACCAAGTACCACTTAAGAGTTTTTGGCTCGATAAGTGTAACGCATAGAAGGAAGCGTATCTTGAGCCGATGTACCCGTGTCCGTCTGTCCGTGCGTGTGTCTGTCCGTCCGTCTGAAAATGTCAACAAAATAGAAAATTTACTGTGCACTGAACAATCAGCATATTCTATTAGATCGTATTAAAATCCAAACTTCCTTCGAGAATTTACTTATATTTTGTATAAGAATTACAAGCGATCATTGCCTACTTTTGTGATACGCATATGCATATGCATTTATTTATAGGTATGCCGTGCCTTTCTAAACGAGCAAAAGTATGCAGCGTAATAAAAAAATATGGTAACAAGACCACTTGATGCTGTTTCTGTTCGCCTGGTACTGAAAGTAACCCAACGAGCAAAATGTTACTGCTTAGAAAGGCAAATAAAATGAAATGCAGACTCGTTTGAAAGATAGCTGTAGGAATTTAAGATGATAGGGATACAAATAAGAGAATACAATTTCTAAAAGCTGAAATTCGTTGAATGAAGGCTAATATTATTTAAAACTATTGTTGCTTAAACAGGAACTTTTATCAAACGTTTTGAATAATGTATATTTTGGTTTTTTGTTCATAATATTAAAAAACTTAATGATGATTTTATGAAAGTGGCCTTTAAATTTTCCCAATAGCTTTTCCACGAGCACGCTCCATTGCCACATTAGCCACCAAATGACATATGTCAAGGCCAAGTGGCACAATAATCCAATAACAAACAAAAATTTCTGTTTTTTCAAGCGAAACAGTGTGAATATATGACAAAGGCAACAAGCATAACAATATTAACAAAAAAAAAAAAAAAAAACAGAAAAAAGCAAGCATGAGCAAAAACTATAACAAAAATAAAATTACATGCCCAAAATAATTGGACAAGTCAAGATCTTAGTTGGTGCCTAACATTTTACATCTTGTCAGACGCGTGCAGTGAAACGATTGAATGCATTCGCTAGCAAGTAGCTTGGTTAGTCTGTTGTTTAGTGGGCAAGTAGTTGGGCCGCTTTGGACATTGAACCACATTTGTGTCGCGGACTGACCACAGCAAAAACAATTCAAATGACCTTGACGTGTTAACATTAACGTGACATTCACAGCACACAAAATAAACATATTTGAGTTGCAGTTGATGTACGATTATTCATAGCACTAGCAATAGCCATAGCCATATCCATAAAATAAATTGTTTGAACTGATGAAGTAGCTTAAGTGTCTCATAAAATGAATTGCAGTGTTTAAAAAAATTTGTGTAGCAGCTTAGGAACTTTAACTAATTACCAATCTTATACCGAATACAAAGCATTTACATTAATTATACACATGATACGATATAATATATTTGAGTTTTGCCATATTGTTTGCAAGCTTACACGAGTACACCGATTTGATAATACACATTACAAACAAAATATAAAAATAATAAAAAAACAAACCAGTGTATTAATGTTTATCTATAGCCTCGGAAGTAAAAATCTCGTTTCAATACATACAAAAAGAGTATGTACTTGCAATTACACATAAAAAATAATTATTTTCTATCGTACCGTACCCCTTTGCAAGCAGGCCTCTTTTTACCTGTTTTAATACGGGTTTCGAGTTTCCACTTGTTTTAAGTGAATTTGAATTAAACCTGCAATTCAAATGATTTATTTCACAATATCCAAGTTTAACTGTTTATTCAAATATAAGTATATTATTAATACCTTCGCGTACATTGAGTTTGTATCAAACAACCACTATTGTCGCTGTAGACAGATTATCCAAACTTATTTAAAATAATTTAGTTAGTAAGTAAAATTAGAACTGGTATTGCGCTTTAAAAGAGAATTGGATCAAGTTCGAGCGTTGTTGCTTTATTTTTTTTTTAGCCAATTGGCGATTTATGTTGACTGCCTTCAACGCATTATGGAATATTAATTCAAGTTGATTTTTTTGTTTATTTTGATTTTTTGTTTGGGCTTAGGAGAATGTACCTCAACAAAATATTGATTTATGCAAACGGATCTTGGCGCGGATATCGCAGGTAATCAAGTACGGGTCAACTGCTAATGTTATGAACTCAAATTAAATGCTAATTAGATGGCAAAACTGGAAAACAGATCTCTCACAACAATAACTACAGCTTATGATACAATTAAGAACAGAACCAAACTAAGTACCGGCGATGGCTGACAATAATTTAATGTCACAGTACAGATGCCGAACTCAAAATCGACTTTAGATTTGAAACGCGAATCGCGAAATTAAAAGTGCATTCAAGTTGCTTGGTTTGTTGAATTGTGCAACGCATCGCATCGACAAAGCGACAACAACGTTAGCTCTATTTATGGCCAACACAAAAACCTGCACCAACTTCTTGTTTGTGACTGCATCCGCAATGTTTCTAAACGGCCGAGCCAGCTACCAAATAAAAACAGCAACAACAGCATGGCATATACAAAAAATACCCAAATAATATTAGGCGACGTCTAAAGGAAGCTGTGCTCTATATTTCTGCACCAATGCAATGTTGTTGTCGTTTATTTTAGCTGGTTTTTTGTTTTGTTTAGCTTGCACGCCTTTGGCGCTTAAATGATTTGCGGCTGGCCACGCCGACCATGCGCGATCGGGCAACAGGGCGTATGCTTAATGCCTGGCCGTACAAACACATACATGCACATTTATGTATATATATATATATATATATATATATATATATATATGTTTATATATATATATGTATTTATACGCATACATATGCTTGCCCGACCGACTGCTGCTGAAGCTTTGTGGCACTTTGACATACCAAGTGAAAAAATTACGCGATTTCCGACAAGCGACCAGTTTTTTTTTTATTTCTTCAGATAATCAAAAATTTTACAAACAAAATAATCAACTTTAAATGCTCATAGACAACACACACAAATGAAAGTAAATCGAAAAGTTGTGCATTTAATTACCACATAGGAAAGTTGAAAATAATAAATGCTTAATCTGGTGTATTTGGCATACGTGCGAATGCTAATCAAAAGCCTAACATAAAATGATACATAATTATGTGCATAATAATTCCTTAAGCTTAAGTCGATGCTAATTAATTAACGCATATGCCAATTGGTGGTTTGGTCTTAGAAAAACAAACACACTAGTACTCTTTTGCAGACAATTGGCTATAAATCGTTAGGTAACATATGCTCAGAATGTGGTGCAAAGAGGTGAAGGGAGAGAGAGAGAGGCAGAGAGATAGAGAGAGGGAGAGAGAGAGAGAGAGCGGGAGTGAGAGAGAGAGTGGAAAGGGGGTTGATGTAGAATACTCAAGTGCATTGCAGTTATTGTCAATGTATTACGTCGCTTCGGCTGCATCGGTTGACCACAACTTATGGCGATGCCAAACATGAGAATCCGCAATGAGCTGCACCAAAACTGCAAAAATAGCTAGGAGGTAAGCTGTAAGAGAGGGGGCTGCAGCGCTGCCTGAAGGGGAGTGGCTGCAACGAGCAGTTGCATGGCTTTTGTGTTGCAATTCGGTCTGCATGCAACAAAGAGCACATGCCAAGTTGCACTGCACAGCACCCGATATCAAAATCCACATCCACAATACATATACCACCGCTGCTTGCCCCCGTTCGCTGCCACAAAAAGCCGGCATCTCCCAATTGTAACCCGCATCTGTTGGTCTTGTTGTCTGGCAGAATCGTAGTATTTGTAGCTGCTGCAGTTGTTGTTTTAGTTGTTATTGTGGGCAGCTGGACTAGTTGCTTGACTTGGTTTTTGGCTTGGTTCCACCTGGTCGAACATGGAAAACGACACATTTTGCAAAAGTAAAAGTTGAACACATTGTCCACTTTGTGCCTTTTAAGTGGATGCTACCAATACGAACACAATCTTGCAAAACAGAGCAGTAAATTTGAATTTTATTTTAAACTAGAAACATAAATCAAAACTATAACTTTTAAGCAAGCAAATGTTTTCCAATGTTAAAATGCTTATGAAGTATATATATTTTAAAACTCCCAAGATATCTTCTAACAGATAACTGAATCCAGAAAAAAATTAATCTATTTAATATTTGACTTATTTTATAATTTAATTGGATTGCAAATTGTATAATCAAAAACTTTATTGTTCCTGAATAAATTGTGTATGTGACAAATACAGGACAAACATGACAATGTTTTGTAGATTTGGAAAGTTCTAATTTGATATGTATATTAGGTGATGAGTAAATATTTTAGGAATTGCAACAAAGACAGATCGTGTTGTTTTAAGACAAGACAACTTCTATATATTGCCAATATTTACATAATGGGTTTCACTTTAGGGTCATAGTAATAAATATTAAATTAATTGCAAGTTAAAAACAAGGTGAAACAAAATGAAGAATTTTAAAGCAGTTTGGGTAAAAGTCATATTGAATGCCTTAAAAAAATTAATAGTTTTTTTACCAACCAAAACTTTTCCATTAATTACGAATCAGATATGATAAAACTCGACTTTATTCTAACGTTTTCAGGGTGTGAACATCTTCCACTTAAAAAAAAAATTAAAGCAATAGCATTCTGATTTTGGAAAGTTCTTTAATACAACCAAACAACGTCGCTTTAGTATTAGGAATCGAATTATTAGAATCATTAGATAATAGAAAAGCAAGTCTATGTTTATGTGCGCATTATCCTAAAACTCATACTAGTTACAATGCCAGCAGTTGCCAAATCTCGGCAATGCATCTGATATTTAATCTCATCTAAGCGACGCATAGAGGCCTTTCACTTTTACATCACGCATTGCCGCACTCAACCAATCAGCTGCTTTGGCAGCTTCAGTAGCTACTTACGCCTTTTTGCAAGCCATCCAGAAACGCTTGCCACATTGTTGCAAATTATAAAAAACACGATCCCTCATGTTGTGTTGCAGTATCTCTACCACAAGTGCAACGAAATCAAAACTTGCAAAAACGTCCCAGAGTGCGCTGAATGTACAATATGCGGTTCGCTTTGGGAAACAGACCTTATTACATATCCATAGCTATGCGGCTAAACGCTTCCACTTTGTCGATAGGTCGAAGACCAACACTTGCAAAAACATTCACATTTGAAATCGAATTTGTATAAGAGATGTTTAAACTTAGCTTAAAACTTACAATACATTTTCAACTCAGTGTTGCGCTGAGATGAAGGATTCGGATTAAAAAAGATTGCGTAAATCTGAGTTGAAGTCTTATATTCGTATACTTTTTAAAATCGATACATTTCTTTTTCCACTTTGATTGTTTCTTGAAGTGTAAGTTAATTGCAATGATAAAGTCATAATTGAGAAAATTTCATACAATGTCTCCACCTTCACAGATATCAACTTTTGATATCGGTATCAGTAGTTATGCAATTAAAGTTACGAATATCAAAATAATATGAGAATAGTAGGAAGTTGTTTACATTTTGCAAACGATCTCTTTCTTTAAGAGTATAATTTAACGGCTATATATCAATCTCTCAGCTAGCATTGTTTAGCGTTATTTTAAATCAAATGACTAAGTATAATTGAAAGAACATTCTGAAGCTCTTAACCAATAAATCTGTCAATTGTTTTAAATAGATACAAGGCAAGTTGATTTTAAATGTGATTGTGGGTTTTACCATCTCAACTGCAGTTTGAATCAGGTTTCACTCTCAAGCCAAGTACCAAAAACCCGTAAGAAGCTCATTAAAAACATTTCGGAATATACAATTAAAATTCATTTATAATTTAATTTGTTTAACTTGCTTGCGAAAAAAGTAACTTTCATCATAAAAAAAAAAACACTTTTGTGTTAAGGAATGTCTATGGATTTCCCCAAAAAACATTATTTTGCTAGCTGAAGGTAATTTATGCTTAATGCAGACTGTTTTAATGAATCTTAACTTGATCAACTTTGAAAATCTCAATATTCAGCCATTCGTCTAACCAACACAACTACATTTCAGCGCTGGTTGCATTGGTAGTAGTGGTGCAAACTTGTAGTGGTTGCCGCTTCCGCTGCAAACTTTTCGAGCAAAACGCACACTTGCGAAAAACACCAATACAACCAGAGCTGATGACAACTGGCAAGCTTTGAAGAGAGCGCTAAGCGGCTCTCTTGGCAAAAAGCTTTTTAATGACGTCTCTCTATTGGCTTGTCGCGAACTGAGCTTGGCGGCGTTTTCAGTTTCATTTCGACACAAAAACTCTTTGGGGGTATAAAAGTGCGCCACAGACCACAGACAGCATCCAGTCAAAGGTTTGGAATCGTGTGTGATTCTACAATCCTTTCAACATAATTTCTGCGTTGCTTGTAAGTGTTGGCAAACGATCGAAATTTTTTCAAATATTTTTCTAAGTTTCTGTGCTAAAGCTAAATAAGAAAACCAAACTATGAAGTTTTTGAAAGTGATTTGATTTCTGTTAAAATAATATACTAAAAGTTCATTTAAATAAAAAAAAATTTAAAATCACATGTTTTACTTTGATGTTTTGTGAGTTGCAATAATTAAGAATGTTTTCTATTTATTAATATGCAAACATTTTTCCATTATTTATTTACAGCCTTGGCGAGTCCCAACACACTTCACAATGAAAGTATTCGTAAGTAACAATAACAATTACATATGTCTAATTAATTATGTGCAAATGTTGCGGTTGAGAATCAATCAGTTACTTATTAACATACATATATGTGTGAGAAATCTAGATTTGTTTTTAATCAATTGTAAGTCCATTCAAATCAAATCCCACATAGATTAAATCAAACATTTCTAAATAGTTTGCATAGACATGTGAAGATGATCATAACAATGAGTAGCTATAAGATTGTCTTTGACTTTGGGTGCTTGTCCGACCCATTCACTTCCTGTCCATAAATGACATAATATACTCATCCATATGTTGGCCAAAATAGCAAAGCAATGACAAACTTCAACTTGGCAAGCAAATATATGATAAATGCTCACAATTAACCAGAGACTTTAATCAAAGTAAGTCAAAAACAAATAAATTATGACAAAACACTATTAACGGTTAATGCAGTGAAATAGCTGCGCATGCGTGACATATACATAGTTCATACATATGTATATGTAAGCTAGCTCGCATTTTGTCAGGTCTGTGGGCAATATTTTGATGGGGCAAGCAAGTTTGCATCGCATTACAGATGCGAGGCACGCAGTCGTTTCACTTGGCCATTTGAAAGCGAAATGTCGTCGCCACAATTTGTGACCAAATGGGCTTGTAATAAGTGACTTTCTAATCTGATTACTTAATTCAAGCGCAACTCAATTGCATAATTTGTTCACATTAGTGCTAGAACAAGTGGCAAATTATAATGGAAATTGTTTGTTTTGGTTTTATTTTGCCTCGCTTAAGTTCTGCCTAGCCGCTTTGCTAGTGGCTTCCGCGTGCGCCGCCGACGAGGTTCCACTGGAGAAGAAGCTGGACAAGCGCGGTCTGCTCGATCTGGGCTATGGCTATGGCCATGCTGGTCTGGATGTTGGCCACATTGGTCACGGCTCCATAGTTGGCCACTCGTATGGACACTCTGCGCCAGCCGCCATTGCTGTGGGACACAGTGGCCATGGCATCTCTTATGGCCACAGCAGTGGTGGTATCTCCTATGGCCACAGCGGTGGTGGCATCTCTTATGGGCACAGCGCACCCGCCGTTGCCGTTCATGCTCATGCCGTGCCCGCACCCTATGTGATCAGCAAACAGGCTGAACTCCACAAGACAATCTATGTGACCAAGGGTATTCCCGTGCCCGTGCATGTAGACCGCCCCTACCCCGTTGTGCATGAGAAGCGTGTGCCCGTTGAGGTTAAGGTGCCCGTGCCACAGCCCTATGAGGTCATCAGAAAGGTTGCCGTCCCCGTCAAGGAGTACGTGAAAGTGCCGGTACCAGTGCCACAGCCCTACGAAGTCATCCGTCACGAGAAGGTGCCCATCCATGTGCCCGTCGACCGTCCAGTGCCCGTTGAGGTGCCCAAGCCATACCCCGTGCCCGTAGAGAAGCCTTACCCCGTCTATGTGGAGAAAATCCAGAAGGTGCCCGTCCATGTGCCAGTCGATCGTCCCTATCCCGTCTACGTCAAAGTACCCCATGTCTCGCACTCCGTTGTGAAGCATGCTCCCACCTATGCCGTCAGCAAATTTCCCATCGCCGGCTACCAAGTCAGCGGTTATGGGCATGATACCAGCGGTTATGGTCATGATGCCAGCGTCTATGCCGATCATTCTGGCTACCACAAGTAGAGTGGTTCGCGGAATCAATGGGAGCAAGACGGACTTACCAGATAAAACACATGAGCCGACTCAAATTCAGCCACATTTTTTCTTTAATTCTGTCCAACAAAAATTAGGAAAAAGAAAATAATACTTTCTCAAACGGTCTCTGCGCTCCCAACGTAATTTCCAACAGCTTCCACCCTGCCACTCTGTTAGCTATTAAGAGAAAAAACAAACCCCACAGGAAGACTAACAAACGCCTATTGTAAATTATTTCCAACAACCATTGTATGGAGCGTTGTTATGTATGAACTTAAATCTTACGATAATACCCAGCTAACTGTTTGTAAAAGGATTATGAAATTTTATAGACATTTTAGGTGTTGCTTCTTATCGGCTAAAGATTTCAACGTACAATGAATGAAAAATGTTTAAAAAAAAAAAAAATTATGTAAAAACTGTTTTAAGAAATAAAATTGTAAAAAATATCCCAAACAGCATTCTTAATTAAATAATTTTTTTACTAAATTAAAGTTTTCAGCTCATTTTATAAAAATAAGTAGAAGAACTAGAGTCTTAAAATATTTCACTGCAACTTTTTTTGTAGAAATTGTTAGTTATAAGTATTTTTATTTTTTATCCCCTTAAGGTATTATGAAATTGAACATTTTGGATAGGCATGTTAGTAATTTTAAGAATTTTTACATACAAAGTTAATTTTAAAGTTCATTTTAAAGCGAATAGAGGAACAAATATGTAATAATCAGAATGTTAAAATACTAAGAAGGAATACATCCTTGGAGTTGATTTCATTTAACTATATTTGTTTAATGATTTTACCGCTCCGACTGACATTTTAAATGAACTTCAATCTTAATATTACTTGATTTAGAGATCATTTAATGTTCGTCAAATAAAAACCCTCTTACTTTGCTAAACACAAAAAAAAAAAAACACGAAGTGGATTATTTAATTTGACTTTTGAGATGACCCAATTTTTGAAAAGTTTATTGGACCGTGGATCTGCATGTCGTTGTCGCTGAGGGATTAAATATATTTAAAGCTACCCGCTCCGTAAATGAAAAGTTGACACGCGTGTGTCGACAATTGCAAGGTCGACGCCAGAGCAGATACTACTCCTTCTTGAACTAAAGGTCAGTGAGCAGAAGAGACAGCTTTAAACGCTCATACATTTAAATAACCCATAATAAACAAAGCAAAACAAGAAAAAACCAGAGCAGACGCAGTCACAGACACTTGTCATGTCATTTATGTATCAACTTGCAAAATGCCAAAATTTCAACTTTCAAAACTTAAGCCAAGTTCTAAAAGGGAGGGTAAACACAACTTTTTATTGAAGCAAATTATATCAAAAACAACAAGTTTTAATAAAAGCAGCTAAATTCATGTTTTTGTTGTTGTTCTGAGTTTGATGAATTGGATCATTTAAAAATTTAGGTCTGTTTTGAATTTCCACTTGTGTTTTTTTTTACAAATATATCCAAGCAATTAGAAGATTAAAAACAAAGATCTTACCAGAATAATACCGATAGAATTGATGCGATTATAATGGGTGTTAGTAAGAAGCGCGTTAGCCATACATCTAACATCCTGCCCAAAACTGGTCAAAGCCCCTGCGAACCGACTTTTTGCATATGCTCAAGGACTTTTCTGACGGAACTAAAACCCAAACAACTTTCTAATAAAAAGTTATCAGTCGCGTCAGGCGCCGATTAAATTTCTGATTTAATTTTCTTTCAAAACGTTAGATCGATCGATGCCAAAGTGCTGCAAAGAACGCAGTCCAAGAACCAGTTCTCATGGCACACAAGATTCCATATCAGCTGAAGGTCATCGGCTTTACAGCAGCTCTTACTAAATGGCGGGCGTGGTATTAAATTTATATCTAGCTTGTTTGCCACTGCACCAACATACGTACAAGCGCACCTTTGATCATTTATGAGTATTACACGTATTATTCATATATGTACTTACTATTGGTATGCTTTACCATCATTTGTTACGAGCGCTCCCAAAGTCTTTGTCTGACAAAGCCTCGTAGGTTTTTTTACTCACAATTGCAATTGGAATTATCTGTTCTTTTGGGTTGCGCAACTGTTGCTGCTGCTGCAATTACCAAGCGGATCTTTCAAAGCTACTTAACTGCAACACAAATAAATTTGCAGGGTTTTATAATAACAAATTGAATAGCACAAGAATGCAGCTTGTAATTAAATAATTTTAAACTTAATTGGACTAGAAACGAGCTACGTTTAAAGGCAGAGACGAAAATGCAACAGAGCTAATTTAGATTAAGCAAAAAATAATGACAATGCTTTTAGCCTGAGCTACAAACAAAGTATTTCACTTCTCTTTATTTTAAAATTGGTTTAAAAAAATACTTTTAGTATATGTTTGCCTCAATTTAAGTACTTTTAAAACATGTTGGCCTAAATTCAAGTACTTTTCTGTATTTTACATCTTAATATGAGGTCAGCGACAAAAACGCAACAGAGATAGTTTTGATTAAGCTTTTTAATCAAAAATAAACAAAAAAAAATGCCTTTAGCCATATTTATAAGCTTCGTTTAATTTCGAAATGATTGAAAATAGTATATACTTTTACTTTATGTGTGCCCAAAATTCATCTTAACATAGTTAAAACATTTATATTTTGCATATTGCTTGTAAATGCAACATAATTCAATTCAGATTTGATTGCACTGGCATGATTGGCAGTAAGTAAAATTAGAGCCTGAATTCTCTGCATGGATGATTGCGGCATTTACGCAATGTTGATTGCAAGTAGAAGCATTCAGAGGCCGCCCATAAAACTCTGCACAGTCAGAGACAAGCAAGAAATTGAGACAATGGGCCACAAAGCAATGTGGTGTAATTAAAACAATATTTTTGCTTTATAATGCGGAGTAGTCGGTGTGCGGGACGCATATTACGCATATTCGTTGTAACTTAATTAATTGCCACAAAATGACACAGAAAACAACGACTTTTCAACGTCAGCGGCAAGGCAAAGAAATAACTCGGAACGTAATTTTTCGCAATTGAGCTGGGTTTTTGGTCTTTTGGTTGTTGCCTTTGAGTGTGTGTGTTTGTTTGTTTTTCTTTGTCTTGTGTTTGAGAAAAAGCTCGGAAAGACGTTGCACATATTGCAAGATCGACTTGTGCTCTAATGAGCGTCTATGCGACAATATCGGTTTATAAGCTGATCTAGACAGCGGTTTTTGGAGGTCATCGCAGTCACTAAGCTGTCCATCCAATTGAAGCTAAATGTGTTAAAGCTGTTGTGTTGTATTGCAAAACGAGCTTATGGCCAAAAAATGCAAGCAACAAATGCATCGAATAAGCGCGTCAGTTGGCAACCAAAAGACTTCACGTTGCACCAGTTTCAACCAAAAAAAAAAAGTAACTCAACAAAATCAAAACTAGAAGCGATAAACGAACGTTAAAAAAAACCAAAGTAATCAAAATCAGCTTCCACAAAAGCAAGTGCTGCAATTCCATTGCCTCCTCCTCCACGTCAAGTGAAGCGGCAAGTAAGTAAGCAACAAACTGTGGCAACTTTGAAAACCCTGCTAAGCGCCTCTCACATGTGTGTACGACCAATGTGTAGCTGTGTCGTCTTTGGGATTTTTTAGCTTGCCCAGCATTCGGTTTTATGCTTCGCTTGGCCAGCATCGAGTGCTGCAAACTGTGTCTTTTATGGTTTTCTTAATGTATATCTTATGGAGCAATTGATGTCATTGACATGACAAAATGAAACAAAAGTTGAACATATATATAAAGATGATATATTTTACATTTACATTTAAATATATTTTATTAAGGTGTATTAAATTAATTATATAAGCATTGCCATCAGTTAATCTCGTTAAAGTCCATGAAGCTAATGGTTTATTGCAATGTTTGACCTATAAGCGATCATAAAACTTGAAAAAAATAAAACGTGCGTAGCAAATTATGCGAAACTATCGGCTATCGATCGTAACGCATTAAAGCATTAATTTCTCATCGCATGCATTCAAATTGCAATAATTAAGTCGGCCTTAAAAGCTGCCGCAGCTTGACTCTTATGGAATTGTCCAGACTAGTTTTGGGCACTTTCGCATTGTATTTTCGCCACTTAGCCACATTTGCTGCAGATCCCATAGCGGGGAAACGATAAACGATTTTCATTGTCCATTATCCCGCCATGGAATATGAGCTATGGCGCCAGATTGCAGCGGCTGAAAACGCTTTTCGACTGGGGTGTGTCAATGTAAATTGCATCCATAACATCCATAACACACACATACACACATATTAACACACACGAACGCACACAGGTGAGGAGTCCGATCCTTTCACCTGCTGTATAAAACAAAAGACTTAAGCAACTCGATTTGCCATTTTGTATATTTCCGTATTGAAAGTGTTTTCCTTTTTTTTCTTAGACCGACAAGCAGCATTCCTTCAAGTTCTTTATGTGAACGTTTAAATAATTGACAATTGTGCTGCTGTAATACCTTTCTAGGGCATGCCCAATAGTAATAACAACAACAATTGCAACAGGCACTTGTAGAGTAATTGAATGCGACATATCTTAAAAGCATCTCTGGCTTCAGCCCAACATAAATAGCCAGGCAAACGGTTGCAGCTTCCCAAATGTGGCCTGTTAACCACCAACTGTCTACAACCAATTCAGCCAAAATTTGCTGCTGCTGTTGCTGTTGCTGCCTCCGATACTGCAAGCAGCTGCCCGCTGCGCAAATGTTGCATAATTTGAATTTTCTTCGACTTCGTGGCATAGCTGCATGTGTTGTTTTTGTTGCTGTTGCTGTTTTGGAAGTCACCCAGTTAGTGTGTCACTATGGCATTTGAGTAAGCCAGTTGTTGCTCTTATATTGGTATTGTTATTGCTGCTGCATTGTTGTGTCTTTGTGTCTTAAAATAATTTGATGTTAGTAATTTCATATTTCACATTGTCATTCAATGATGTTGTTGTTGTTGCAGTTGAGCAAATCAAATAATATGATACGTTGATTTACAATGATTTTACAACAGCAGAATTAAATGGACGAGTCTGAATAATTTAAAAATGCCAAATTCTAGATTCTGTGCTAAGTTAAGCGATATTAATTTAATGATAAAATAGAGGGGGAAGTATTAAAAGCTTAATTTAAAAACTACCTTTTAAGTTCTCTAAACATTAGTTCATATTATTGTTTTCTAATGAATATCAACAGAACAAATTCTAAGTTGGATTTCTGTCAGTGTGTATTAATGATTATTGAACGGATTTGACCCTTATATGTTTTTGATTTATATCAACTTTAATGATGTTTTTCAGTAGTTCAAATACAATCGAAAATTTTACACTGAGACCTCGAGTTAACTGATAATCCATAGCAGCTCGGCAAAGAGCAAAGAGACCATTCAACATTTATATTTTAGTATCGTTAACAAGCTTAACGGTTCTGTTTGCTTGAGTTTTAATGAACCTTTTGAATTTATGGTTGAGAATTAAGTTATTATTTTATTAGTGCAACTCGCCTTTAATTGCAACATGAGACAAGTACCGAAATAATTACAGATTCCAATGCGATTTTTATGATTTGTCAAGACTATGTATGCATTTGCTGATCTTTTTATGTAAGTTGCATCATAATGACTTGAATTCAAATTTAAATTACAGTAGCTTGGATGGTAATACATAATACATAACAAATGGTGGCTCGCACACACCTCACACTTTTACACTCTCACACAATTTGGTATCCACGACAAAACTCGAACAAATAAAAACGAACAAGCGACATAATTCCCATGCCTGGGATTTTTTGGTTTGCGTTTCTTGCTATTTTTGTATTTGTTTTATTTTTTCATCCAATTCTTTATTGTTTTTCGTGATCTTATTGTTTCAGCTTTGCGCTAATTGATCTTGCTTTTTCTGATATAGGCAACAAAACAATAATAACAACAACTTTATGAAACATAATGTGATTTATGCATTATTTTATATTGTTTTACATGTGTTTGGTGAAGTATGAAGAGGCAATACGAAAAACAGCCTTTTTAAATTTGTACTATGGGGTTTTCCTATTTTATGTGTGATGACATCAAAATATAACAAGGCTTAAGGTTTTTAATATCAAAAACTATCAAGAATTAAAAACAAATTTAAAATCAAACATTTAGTGTCTATAAAAATCCTGTCGAATAGCTTGTATTAAATTACTTTAATATTAATGTTAGTGCTTTTCCATTCAGAACAACATATCAAATAAAATAAAACATTCACAATATTGTTTTTATTTGTACTAACAGTTTTGGCATTTTGCACCTATTAAATTAATTAAGCTTTAATTCCTTCTTAAAAGCATTATTTTTATCTGTTTAATTATTCAAATTGCAATTCTAAAAAACAAAAACATTCGATGTCAAGTTTATTTTTCAGCACTTAAAACCTGCTCCTAACAAATCTTTATTTCATTTGTTTGGCTTTTAGATTATATTTTTTCCTTTATCCAAAAAACCCGTTGCCAATTGAAGTACCTTAACGTAAAGTCTGTTTGTTTGTGTGATCGAAGTGGGCGTACCAAATGGGCGTGTTAGCCAGTTCTTTAATGCATTTGCCGACACTCGGCCATATTGCAAGTTCTCTCGAGCCTGAAGTCTGGTTCCGCGTGTTCAAACGTCCCGAGCTGTTCATGTTGTTGTTAAAGCCTGACATTGTGCTGCCAGAAGGCATGTCGCGCTCATTTCAAGGTCTTTTGCGTCGTGCCCCTATCCAATTGCTAAGAAAATGTCAAATAGACAGAAACAAAAAGAATTGGCCAATTCAGATGAATGATTTCTTAAGCTTTGTCTTTAAAGTATTTTCCCAAAAACATTAAATGAAAATTTTAGTGCGAAAAGCGTCGCGGACTAAAGCCAAGTGTCGTTTGTTTTCGCGGGTGTTGAGGTCAGAATACTTAAAGTTTTAATAACAGTAATATGAACTACCAATTTTGTAAACAGTGGCACAAACTGCATCATCAACAATGAAATGAATTACTTAGTTTTACTTGTGTGACCTTTTCGCGCAGTTACCAAAAAAAATAAATCATGCAGAAAATAAAGACTATTGTAGATGTTGTTGCAGTGTTGTTGTGGTTGTTGATGTAAACAACGTTTTTTTCTGCCGTTTCCTTTGCGGCTAAACGTGCATAGTTCAAAATGTGTCCAAATTAAATGTCGAAGGTTTTGCACGATTGTCTAGAGAGTTAGCCGCGGCATGCAGTCAATTGACAAATACTATCCATAGCTCGTAACTTAACCAACTTGGCTTTGGGCACGAAGTTTTGGTTGCCAAAGAAATCTTGGCCCGATGTGCAGCACAAAATTTGGGCCAAATTGTGTGTTTAATTTTTTTTTTTTTACAGATCTCTTTTTACTGATTAAGACAATGACCCTGGATCATTTACTCTCAACAACCAACAACAATTATCTAGTAACTTCATTTAATGAGCAGCGTTTTGGGTTGATTATTTTCTTTTATTGCACAGAACATACTTAGAAATTGTATCTATTTTGATCGAACCTTGTGGTATTTGGTTTATGTGTATTAATTGTAGTTAGGTTTGTTCTATTCTTTCTCAAAGATCAGCTTGCTAATTAACTTGAGAGCTGATAATTAATTGCAATTATTTGGCGCACAAAAAAAAGTAAGCTGCTCAGCTTAAATGTAAAATTAATTAATCTTTTAACATAGCTTCACGATTGTGCATTGAAACAGGTTCGGCATTTGAGTTGGCGTTTCACAAATCACAAAAAAATAAATCAGTAAAAAAATCCAAAAACAATTTACAAACGCGAAGCATCTTAAAAGTAGAGCACACGCACTAAGCGATCACTCACATATTATCGACGTGCTGCATTAACATTAATATTATAAGAAACAACAAATGGCCAGCTTCGTAGTTTAAATGGCAAATGACAAATGTTTGGCCAAACTAATAAATCGATGCTGTCCAAATAAAAGCCACTTTTTTTTAAACTAGTTTTAAGTATGCAAACTTTGCTAAATAGCGGTTCTGGCATGTTAAATATATATATATATAATTTTTAAATGTACTGTTTTAGATCGTTAGCAATAAACATACCTTTGAATAATACCTTGCACAAAGTAAATTTGCAACATTATTAAATCTGTAAAATTCAACAATGGCTTTAAATGGCCAAGTAAGTAAGAAACGTAATCAAACTAGCTGTTAAAGAAGTAATATCATTAGTTTTGCACTTGTAATTTGTGTTTACTTGTATAGAGTATCTTGAAGTAAATATGATCCTAGTTAGCATTTTTAATTTTAAGTTTATTGTTGCTCCTTTGACAATAGCAAACCCAATTTAAGTAGGTTTTTTTTTATTGTCGAGCTTTATGGTTTCATAATATATTCTCAGAGTGTAAAGAGTTTTTTTTTTTCTAAGTAAGGATCCTTTCATTGTGTCAACCTCTTTGATTCCTAATTGAATTATATTTATTACTCACAAATTCTAATCAAAAGCTTTCATAGGTTTGAATCATCTTATAATATTGCTACCATAATAAATTGTTCTTAATTAAAAAAGTCAAACCAAATATCTTAATAAACACGTTTTTTTAACCACATTTTAAGTTTTGTTGCTTTCCATATGAATTAACGTTCTAATATTATACAACCTGCCTAACAGAGAAAGAAAGAAATGCGAGATAATAAAAAAAACAATAAAATCAAGAAAAAAAAACTTTTAAAAAATATCAAAATCAAAACATAAACAAAAAAATCTTTATTTTATGTTCATATATTATTTATCTTTAGAACTGGTTCACCTTAAAGCCGCCACAAGGCAATAATTATTAACAACGAATGACAGAAATCAACTTCAACATCTCGATAATACGCCGAATATTGTTTGAATGTAACTTTGATTAGCTAATGACCCGTAGATATTTTTTATGCTAGTGCTCCGCATTAGAACATGCATTATTGGATATAAGGCATAAGTTACCGATCTATAGATTACAACTTTTATAAATTATTGATATTTGATTAAACTAATTTGCATAAGTTGGTGGGATATTTTGTTTAACTCTCAATTTAGTAGTATGCTCATTTGATCAGAGCGTTGAGTTTATTTTTATACCCTGAATTAATGAAATGGGAAAAGCGTATAGTATAGTATTTAACAAACAGAAGGATGCATCTCCGATCCCATGTAGTATTTACATTCTTGATCATACCCTTGTCTATTTGGCCTTGTCCGTCTGTCTGTCTATCTTTACTAGAGCCTTCTTACTTGCTGGTAGTAAATTGTTAACTATTAAATTCGTGTACGAAACGAAAGTAAACTAAATAATTTAAAAATAACCGAATTAACATGAAGCTGATTATGATAACATACTATAACGCACATAAACTTGAACTTGAATTTAATGTTGGGCCTTAACCGCTTGTTTCCCTTCACTTTGTGTGTTTTTTTAGACAATCAACAGTTTTTTCGTTTCCTCTTCAGGCCTTTTATTATTTGTTTTGATAATTTCAATAGTGGTTTTTGGGGTCATCTACGCCGTTGCAGAGTTCTTTATGCGGGCTTAGTCTTTGCCACAAAAGAGGCTCAACAAAAAGATAAAATAAAGCCAGACGAAGTCTTCATTTGAGATCAGTAATTACAATGATAATAGCTAATGGTTCGACCTTCGCCTTCAACTGCACATCACAATGCGCGGAATTTATAATGACCCGTGATATATCATCTAGTATTGTACGCAATGAGTTAGTGGAAAATATTCATTAAGCTACAAACAGGAAAAAAAATATGCAACGTTAAATTAAACTATTTTTATACTCTATACCGAAGGTAAAGAGTTTACTGGGTTTGTGCAATGTCCGTCATGGTGTCTGTGCGTCTGTCCGGCTGTATGGACGCAACCTTTTTCCACACCCTTCAAGCTAGAGACTTCAAACTTTACAATTATCTTTATCTAAATAACTAATTCAATAATGTTTTGTTTTCGATAGTATCCGAAATTCATTGACTATACTTTTATAATTATGTGACTGCACTGTATAGATTTAAAAAATTAAAATGTCAAACCAAACACATTCAGACACACACACTTAAGCGATCGCGAAACATTCAATCATTGCAGCTATAGATGCATACATATTGAATTTACTTCGCTCTGCCGAAAATCTAAGATCAAAAGTTCAGTCACGAACCCAACCGAACCCAACTGTAGAACTCAGCAACCAAACGTTGCGTTTTTTTTTTTTCTCAAAACAAAACAAAATCCACTGAAATTTACACGAAAGAAATTACTTTGTTGGTGGAAAATGCAATCGAACTTGCTCACAGCAAAATTTAATGTGTAGCCTTAGTTTGTTTGAGCAATAACCAATAACCGCTTGGACTTTTTTTATATTCTTCTATTTAAGCTAAAATTACATTTAAGAACTGGCAACCAAAATATTACAACAATATAATTGTAAATACTAATTATACCCTTCACAGGGTATATTGACTTTGTCATGAATCTGTAACGCCTTAAAGGAATGATGGGAGACCCCATAAACTATGTATCAAAATGATCAGGACGAGCTCAGGAATTGATTTCCGTCTGTCCGTCCGTCCGTCCGTATGTCCGTCTGTCTGTTTTAACACGATTTCTGGCCAAACTGCTGAACCGATCTTGATGAAACTTTCACAGATTGCTTAGATCATGTCGGGTTTGTTCACTATGAATTCATCCGATCGGGGCATTCTACGATATAGCACCATAAATTACCATATCAACACGATTTCCGGGCAGACTGCTGAACCGATCTTGATGAAACTTTCACAGATTGCTTAGATCATGTCGGGTTTGTTCACTATGAAATTTCATCCCGATCGGGGCATTCTACGATATAGCCACCATACAAATTTACCATATCGTACTATCAATTGTTGTCTCTGTCGTGCACTTTCAAGTACCTACATGTCAAATTGTTGTTGTTGTCGCATACGAATAAGTAAATGAAGCTCAAGAGTAAAAAATATTATCGAAAAATTACCAACAACTGCACAGAAACATTAATAAGAGGGGGGAGCATTGATTTGGCTGTGTGAAGGGTATCATAGTCTTGGCATAGCCAAAATTAACTATGCGCCACTATGTTTTTTTCTTGTTTTATAACTTTTTTTTTCTAATTTCTAAATAAAGCTGAACTTGAACACCAAACTATAAAATTGTAATTGTGAAATTGTGAAAAAGCAATCCAGAAACTTCAAATATTTATTCAACAACATTTGGCTTAAATTATTTCATAAACTTTGTTGAAGAAAAAGTGAACTTAATTAATTCTAGATTAGAATTTTCTTAAAAGCAAGAAGAATATTTGTATTTAAAAAAAAAAAAAAAACTTTAACAATTTATATTGTTTTTTATAAAGAGGAGTCTTGAGCATTAAGCCCACTCGTTAAACCAGAGTAAGTTAAGCAATACAATTATTTTGAGTTTCACTGATAACTAGTTAGATCCAAATCAAAGTGAGGTGCCGAAGATTTAAATATTTTTAAATAAAATTAGATTTTATAATTGAAAAACTAACAACTTCTTAACACCTGAGCCAAACACTGTTGAATCTTTTTTACTGTCTTGAGCCCCTAGTTGTCAACTAAGTACTCAGTATGGAACCAACAGCCAGCCGACATGCCAAACGCTACCAAGTCACACATACACGCACTAGCACACATGTAGGCTAACTCACACGCATTGCATATATACACGGACAGTGTCTGTGTGAGGCACATGTCGGCGCTGAAAAGCTTTTTGGCTTACAGTGTTTCATTTTTCACAAAGAGACACACGCATGGCCAACACTGAGAGAGCGCGTGAGAGAGAGATCGAGAAACGGTGCGAGCTTTTGAGCTGCTGTTGGCTGCGCCAAAGATCGACGTCGGCAGCAGCCATTGCAGAAACCGTTAAGCAGCATCAAACGGCTTTTGACGGCATCGGCATATAAAAGCTCGCCATGTCTGTGCAAAATTATTCAGTTAACAATTGCGGGTTGGTTGAGACATACACACCCCGGCTAAGTTGTTGAGTGCGCCTCTCTAGAAGTTAATAAAAAGTGCAAGATGAAATCGATGGTATGTTGTGTTTAAGCGTACTAAAAAAAAACAATCAGATTTGAAAAGAAAAAACAATCCAAACTGCTCAAAGTTATTTAAATGTTTGCATTATATTATCAATAATGCATGCTTATCACATTACAACGCAACGGAAAGATTTTGTGCTCATCATCATCATTTTGTGACTGTCTTTAATTTTTAAATCGATTAAAAAAAACAATTTGTTGAGATTTGCCAAATATTTTAAATTAAAATGCCAAAATAAATCCATATTTATTTATTTTTAAAGCTGTGTGGCTTCAAACTTGTTGAACAAAAATTTTGCATATTATTTTATTTATATTTTTAGTAAAGATTTTTAGATAAGATACGCCGCAGCGTACTTTTATTAAGACAGCATATCCTCAAAGCGGCCCAGACAAAAATGGTTTTTTACAATTAAAAAAAAAATTTTTTTGCCTGCGTCCTTAACTTAGTAAATTATTTGTATTTTTCGTTGGTGTATCGACATAATTTGTTCAAAATCGCTGCGCGGATATATGTCATAAGAAAACATATTATCTCCGCTCGGAGATATGTCGTTTGTTAAATGGCGGAGATATGTCGTATTAAAGCCACATATGTCCGCTCGAAGATATGACGTTTCCAAACGAGGAGATATGACGTTTTGAAACGACATATCTCCGCCGTTTCACAAACAACATGTCTCCGAGCGGAGATATGTCGTCGGAGATATGTCGCGACCTCGGCTATAAACATCGTGTTTTAGATAAAAAAAAAAGTCCGACACCATTGTTTAATAAAAAAAGCTAGAATCGAAGTCGCAGCATAATATCAATCGCTTTTAGTTTCGTAGTTTTATCAATAAATTACGCATTCGCAGCTAAACAAGTTCTTGCGCATTACGCATGCGCACCTTTGCACGTGATGTGATACCATTGAACTTGGCGCGCTGCCAACGCATTACTTACAATTGAAAGATTGCACAATTGTCATATTTGAAATAATTATAATGGAGTGGCTGGCGGAAGTGCTGTCAAGTTATATAATTGTAGTTGTAGTTCCAAGCTTGGTTTCATCAACACGGCTAACCCACTTTGGACACGGTTTTACGTTTTATATTGCAGTTCGTTTTTGGCCTGTTGGCTATGTGCGTGTTGGCGGTCAGCGCAACCGAGGAGGCAGCCAAAAAGGTGGAAGCAGCACCCGCTGCTGCTGCGACAGATGAGAAGAAGCAGGAGAAGCGTGGCATTGACTACTTCGGCCATGGCTATGGTGGCTCCGCCTATGGTGCCTCCGGTCATGGTGCCATTCTGAGCCATGGACATGCCCATGTTCAAGAGTTGCCCACACAGGTGCACACCAACACTGTGGTAAAGACCGTGCAGGTGCCCTACCAGGTGGAGCGTCATGTGCCTTATCCCGTTGAGAAGACCGTCACCTATCCAGTCAAGGTGCCCGTGCCACAGCCCTACCCTGTTGAGAAAGTTGTCCACTACCCCGTGAAGGAGATCATTAAGGTGCCCGTTCATGTGCCACAGCCATACCCCGTGGAGAAGATCGTCAAGGTGCCCGTCAAGATCCCCGTCGATCGTCCCTACACCGTCCATGTTCCTAAGCCATACCCTGTGCCCGTTGAGAAACCAGTTCCCTACACCGTTGAGAAACATGTCATCCAGAAGGTACCCGTCCATGTGGACCACCCCGTCCCCTACGAGGTGAAAGTACCCGTCAATGTGCACGTTGAGAGTCATGTTCAGCCTGCCATTACCGTTACTCACACCGTCACCCGCACTGAGGGTCAACCAATTGTGAGTGCACCAGTTGTCGGTCATGGCATCGCCTATGGTGGTCATGGAATCACTGGTCATGGCATCTCCGGTCATGGAGTCTCTGGACCCGCTATAGCCATTGGCCATGGTTCCGGTCATGGTATCGGCTATGGCGGTCATGTCATCTCCGGTCATGGCATCTCTGGTCATGGCTACTCTGGCCATGGATACTCTGGCCATGGTATCTCGTACGGTAGCTCCGGACACGGTGGCTACCTTCACAAAAAGTAGATCAATCTAAACGCTATCGAGGGCCATCAGAAATTGCAAAACGGGTGAAGGCGAGAAGGCGTATCAACATTATGTCGAAATTTTCCGAATCTCACAAGAAATACAATCATATATGGAATCTTATCCCCTAAACCAAACCGAATCCGCAACCCGCAACCCTCAACATACGACTTACAACTTAGTTTTATTTTGTGATACCAACCGAAATTTTTAGGAGGAAGCAACAATCGTTCAATCAAACGGGAAGATCATCAAATGCGGTCATTTCATAGAGTGGTTCCCAAGACGGAACACTCTGGAAACTTGCCAGAACCTGCCTAAAACCCGCCCCTAATAGTCGCATTCGCTTGTCCTGCTTGAGTTGTATTTTGTCGCCCCACCTCCTTTTATGTACAGTTCTTTCTAGACTGAAAAAAACAAAGAAAAAAACAAAATCAGTTGCACCTTCGACTTTTTTTCACGTCAATTTCTATTCTATGAAACTTTTTGTATATATTCAATAATGTAAATAAAAAGAAAATTAAAAAAAAAATCAATTTGATTTTATAACTAAAAATGGATAAAAATCATCAGTTTTTTTGATAATTTTTAATCATATTGTAATTAGGCTTTGGAAAAAATACTTCGTTGATGCAACTTTAATATAATTGAAAAGATTATGATTATATTTCTAAATACGATCTGCCTTTATTCAAAGTTCTTCTTAAACATGATGATAATTGGGGTTTTTTTTACTCAAACCGCTTTCAATAAGTAATATTGATTATAGGCAAATTGACTTTAAGGAGTTGTTTTTATAGCATATATTGAAATTTGTTTATAAGTGGGAGACCTGTAAAAAGCATAATAATAATCATATATAAATGCTACAATCGAAGTTGTAAGCTTTAAAGCTTTTACGAATTTACGTCAAAGTTTATGTTCCAATTTGAGCTTCGTATGTGAATTAATGCATGCACAAAGTATGCTAGCCTTTGAATTATAAAAATATTACAAATTTACTGTTAGTTTTCAAATGCCAAGCCTAATGCTATGCAAGAGTTAATTCAAAATAAATATGCATGCATTTGAAGTGTCCAAATTTAATTATTACTTTTGCTCATTTAAGATTGAATCACAAAAAGCACTTAACTTAGATATGAGCAGAAGATCCTATCATCCGTGGACAGTTTAGAAATTCAGAAATTCAGTTGAGTTTTTTGCAAAATTCAGTACTGTAGATCTGAGAGTAAAATGAAACTATCTTGTCTTTTCCCTCGTGACTTAAGACCTGGGCTTCAATGTGTCAGAAAAGAAAGCATATGCAGACTTTGTGTACAACTAAAGTGATATGAAGCACTTGCTTAAGAACATAATTAATGCTTCACAAACTAAGTTTAATTTGGATCGCGCTGTTGTAATTATATCGTAAGAAAATGTTTAAGTTTTTGCTGTCAAGTTTTCTGATTCTGCCCTCGTCTATAGTAGTTGTATGTATTTAATGTATTTTATATAAAAATAATAATAAAATAATATCAAAATATAAAAATAATTTTACTACGCAGACCAAGACAAGGAAGAAGACCCGCAAGGTCTGTTGTGATGGCTATGAGCGCTCTCCCATTACCGCGAAGGGCTGCCAACCTGTGTCAACAAAATAAATAACGTTGCGTCCAACCAAGCTCAACTGTGTCCGTAATAGATAGCGCTCCGATCTAGTCTAACTGTAGAATTTGCATAATTAAATTCGTGTTTATCTGCACTTCTGCATTTTTATGCAATCTTTCTTAAGTAATACTTGAATTATAAGAGTAAAAATTTGCATTAAACTTTAAAATTATTTGTTTGTACTCGTTTCTTACGTCACATCTACGGTAAGAATTTAAAAGCTCTTAAGTCTCTTGTTTTCTCTATCTCATATCACGCAGGTGCTATGTGTCGATTAGTAAAAAACTAAGGACAACTTTCGTTGCGAAAACCCCATTTCATTTCACTGTATGATTAGACATTTTATGACTAGCATTAAAATTAAATACAAAGACTTTTTATTAACGAGCGACTTAAATTTTTTGAGCATTTTGGGAATGCCTCAGCTAAAACTGCATAGCTGTTTCCGTTTCTATTTTTTTTCTTATCCAGTACGACCTCGCTCAACGCAACCTAATAAAATTTGGCCAATTGCGAAAGCTAAGGTGGTTGTAAAAGTCGAGAGAAAACTTTCAGGCCACGAGACCTATTTCCAAAAAGCGATGTCTTTGCTAACCATTTCAATTAAAGTTAATCGAATAAATCTGTGTTCAAAGCAAGGATTTCATTTTATTTGAATTATGAAAAACTGAGAAATTGTAGCTTGTTCTTTGTTTTCTGTTAACAGAGTCTACTATGTTCAGAACTCAGGCTATGCAATTATCGAGGAGGTGCGTTGAGCAAGGTCGTACTGTATAAACATTGTGAGAATTAAGATAAGAATTATCTTGAGTAAAAATGACTTTTTTTCTAGACAATGAAGTTAATATGGACTTATTTGTTACTCGCGGCTGTTTGTGTGGTTGGCAGGAGAATTCATCGTAAGCACACTCGTAAAAAGGAATCAAGTAAACTTTACTGTATTGAAGGGGAAAAAGATTTGGTAAATAAGTACGAGTGCTCTCCTGGGTACATTGGAAACATAAACAATTGTCAGCCCTTCTGCACTAAAGGATGAAAATGGCTATTGCCGATCACCGGAGTCCTGTGAGTGCCTGAAAGGCCATCAGATCAACGAAGGTGGCGTCTGTATGCCTGTCGCTAGGGAAGCTTCAGAAACTAATGATTGGCTTAAACTCAATGCAGAATTTGAACAATTACATATTGAATTTCCATCGATTTTTTTGTGAGTAAAGCAGACAAAAATATGGTAAGCAGAAAATTATTCAACATAGCATCTTGCTTACAATAAATTCTGTTACAAATATTTATGCGGACCCAGAGGTGTGTGAATGTAAACAGAAAGATAACAGTTCCTGCTGTGGCTCCCAAAACAATCGCCCGTGTCTGTGTGATGTTGGCTATGCTAAAGGCAAATATGGAGTCTGTGAGCCGATATGTACCGAGCGATGTCCTCCATACAGCAGCTGTGTAAGGCCAGAGCAATGCGAGTGCAATGAAGGCTGCCTTAAGAGCAACAGCACCTGTCAGTCGATCTTCCTGGAGCCCTTACCAGAGCACAGCAGTTGAATGCGTCCGGGCGAATGGGATTGTGATTTGGGCTATATTAAACTGCCCACTGCGGGTAAACTTTGCTTCTGCTGTCAGCCGCATTGCCAGCAGAGCTGCTCCTCTTACGGCAAATGTGTGGAGCCGGATGTGTGTGAGTGTCTGCCAGGTTACAGTTCACTCGTCATTGCTTTTGAGACCAACAAATTTGTTGAGAGCTGCCAGCCGATTCGTTTTGCTGTCGGCACAAGCACAACTGAGTCGCAATCTTTTGAGTACTCAAGTGAAACTGAATTCTTCAACCAATTAATATCATTGCGCAGTTTATAGTCATCATTTGTATCTTGATGTCAACTAATAAAATTTCAATCCATTCGTTTTCTTTATTTACAGACATTTGCTTCGTAAGAGAAATAAAACAAGACTCTCCAATTTGCAAGCTAAGTTTGGCATTAGATTGTTAAAAATAATTAAATCAAAGCTTTATCTGCTTCTTAAAAATACAAAATCTCTAACTCTAATAAAAAATAAGAAAGATATAAAAAAAATGAAGTAAGTTTTTGCTCACACTTTTACATTTGGCTCTTGCTCGTTTGACGTTGCAATTTTAACCATACATTTTTATGTAATTGATTGCTACAGAACAAGAAACCCTCCTTTGCCAATGTGTCGAGCAAAATCAACGAACGCAAATCTTAAAAATTATGCAAGATTAAATGTAGTAGAGAGCATTGAAAGTAAATGCTTTATTGGGCGCTACACGCCCAAATTCAGCATATGATGTCGAAAAAAAATCAAAACAAAATTTTCAAGTTCGTTGCCTAAGTCTTTCATTTTCTTTAGTGTGCAGCCACCAGAACCAGTTGCGAGTTGACCAACGCACAACATTGATCTTGTGCTGAGCTAGCGGGAATGGAACTCAGTTTTTGTATGTGTGTTTGTATTATTGTTGTGTTTGGCATGAGGCAACGGAGAATGGCACGAAAAAAAAAAAAAAACATTAAAAAAATAACAAAAACAGATACTAAAAAAATCAGGCAACAAAGCAAAGTGAATGCAACAACTGCGTCGCGCAGACGCATTCAATTAGCGCTCAGCAATGACGTCGACGCTATCGTTGGCGTTGGCGCCGCTGCCACATGTGGCGGTTGCGTCACGGCGCCAAGCAGACCGTCTAGCGGTAATTTCTGCTGCAATTTCTTTCTTTTGCACCGACTTTTTGGTTTCAAAGAAATTTGCCAAATATGTTGCAACAGTTGCCAACCCGCCAAAACCAAAGTGCACAACTGACACAGCTTTGAGCTTGCTGTAATATATCAGCATTTATTATAGAGTTAAGTTGTAACTTGCAAGTAATTTGTGCAACTTAAATAAACATTGATATGAGTATAAAAGCCAGTTAAGGCAATATATGTAGCTTAAATCTTAATAATTTATAATTAATAATGATAGCGATCTTAATTTTTATAGCACTTATTTTTGTTTTTTAAATTTATTCAAATATTATTACATTTTAAATTGTTTATTGTAATACTTTCGTAACTTATGTTTATATTTTTCTTACCCATTCAACTTACTTTTTGGGCTTGCCTATTAGCGATATTTCTCATAAATTCGCCCCGTTGACCTGCTTTCCTATCATTTACGAAATCTTATGTGTATTTTCAACTTTTTGCCAATTTTAATGCATTTATAATTTATACCAATTTATCTTTATTTTTTTTTTCGATTTTGCCAACATTTCATTTGCCTCACATGTTGCAAGGAAGTCTTAACTTTTGCGTATAATTTGCAGGTTTTGGTATAAGTATTGAGTACTTTTTTCTTGTTCGCAGCGGACACAGGAAAATCCATTGTATAGTTGTGTTTGCAAGCAAACGATTGGTAATTAATGACACAATTAACACACATTCTGAGTTATTTTGCAATTTTTCATCGCATCACATATCTGTAAATGTTTTATTCGTTGGTGTTTCTTAGGCAATAGCTTCATTATTTTATGTATTATGTTTTATTTGTGCTTTTGTTAATGTTCGAACATTTTAGTGCTGCTTAATTACAGTATGCTCTATTTTTCGGTAAATTAGAGAGGGTGTTTCGTAAAGATCTTCTGGGTGAAGTTAATAATTGATATACAATTAAATAATGAAATAACAAAGGCTCCTTTTGAAAAATAAATAACCAACAATCAAATTAGATCAATAACCAATTGCTTATTGAAATATTCTGGATTTTATAAAGTTTCTAAATAGCATGTTTTATTAAACATTTTCTTTTTAGAATCAACTAACATATTTGAATTTGTTCCATGCTACTAATCTATCTATTTATGCATTACCTTTATTATACAGCTCTTTTGTATTATATAGCCAACTTTCATAAACTTTTTAAATAGCTCTCGATTCTACAGACACACACACAACTCCATCTACGCCTGAGTGCGGCCCAAAGTGGCAGCCAACAAAAAAATAATAAAGAAACTTCAAGAAACGAGACCGAAAACAAAAGCTACCAAATATATTTACAAAACTACAGCTGGAGTCGACTCCATAGCATAATATTTATTCAATTTACGCAATTTACACTAAAAGCAATTATAACAACATCAACAAAAAAGGTAACTGAAACATTGCTTGGTATTTAATTGCCTGCTTTTTTTTTGCTAATGTAAATATGCCCAAATAGAGAAACCCAAATAAAAACATTACAGACAACTATAAAAGGTTTGAGCAAAAGTATATATTTAAAAATGAATAAAAGGAAAACAAACGAAACGGGGCCAACGCCATTGAATATTTGATGAATAAATCTTCTAATTTGTATGCAAGTTACATGACGAGTAAGTCAATAGGTCAAGACACGCCCACTTTGACTACCCGGAAAGCTGCAACACCACGCCCCCACCCACCTCTTCGCCACAGTTTCAACTGCCGCACAGCTGCAGTGCCACTAGCTTCAAATCTTCAGAGGCGGAATTACTTATTATGATAATAAATTTTTTTTGACTGGTTTTTCTGGCTCTGTATCTTTTATTTATTTTTATTTTTTTCTGTTTTGGGTTTGGTTTGAGGTAAAATTAGCATAAATTTAAAATTGCGGCTGGCTATAGGATTAGACCAATGGCCAGCGGTCGATGGTCGTTAGGCGACACTTCCTTATGTATCAACTGCCAGCTGAAGAGATCTGTTAGGCAAACCACAACTCTATTAAGTCGAATTCCCCACCACTCTCTTTTTACCACTTTGGCATTCAAAGGCGCGTGACAATTTAGTCATGTTAACAATAACGGATAATTACAACAATAACAACAGCGAATTAATAATAAATAAAAAACCTAAAAAAAACAAGTAAGAAGGCTCTTGGCGGGAGAGCCCGACTAGAAGATACCCTGTGAACCCAGTTGCAATAAATAAATTAAATTTATATAAGACTTTGGGTATACTGACTTAGCTTCAATCGATTAAGTTCAATATCTCCGGTGTTTCTTAACCGATTTGGACGAAATTTTCAAAAAAGTTCTATCATTACCCATTACTTCAACCCTCATTTTAAGATTTTCCAAATTCGATATTTTTTTATTAACGATTCCATGTGTATATCGGAAAACAGAATAGTTATCGATAATTTGAAGCAAAGTTGTTCTGCTTATGGTATAGGAAAACTTATATCCAAAATCTGAAGTCTCTAGCTCTTGTAGTCTCTGAGATCCACGCGTTCATACAGACGGACAGACGAACGGACAGACGGACATGGCTATATCGTCTCGGCTGTTCATGCTGATCATGAATATATATACTTTATGGGGTCGGAGATGCTTCCTTCTGCCTGTTACATACTTTTGCACAAAACCATTATACCCTTATTTACCCATTTTATAGGTTAATGGTATAAAAACGAACCACAAGAGTTCAAATGCTTTTGCCATTGACCTCTTTTCACCAAGCCACAACTGTAAAGAGATAAGTATTCAGGGAGGGGGGAAACTCAAGTGCCGCAATTATAACTTTCAAATCGAATCAACGGATTTTTACATACTTCAATGTCATGAAAAGGCAGCTGATGAATAGGGCGGCGATTGCAGTTTACAATTTAAAACAAGAAAAGAAGGCTCTAGTCGGGAGAACGACTAGAAGATACCCTGAACCCAGTTGATATAAATATGTAAATTAAATTTAGAATTGACTTTGGTATAAGGACTTAGCTTCAAACGATTAAATTCGATATCTCCGGTGTTTCTTAACCGATTTGGACCAATTTTTCAGAAAAGTTCTATCGTTACCCATTATTTCAACCCTCATTTTTACATTTTCCAAATTCGATATTTTAAGGTTATCGATTCCATGTGTATATCAGAAACCAGAATAGTTATCGATAATTTGAAGCAAACTTGTTCTGCTCATGGTATAAGAGAACTTAAATACAAAATCAGAAGTCTCTAGCTCTTGTAGTCTCTGAGATCCACGCGTTCATACAGACGGACAGACAGACGGACAGACGGACTTGGCTATATCGTCTCGGCTGTTGATGCTGATCAAGAATATATATACTTTATGGGGTCGGAGATGCTTCCTTCTGCCTGTTACATACTTTTGCACAAAACCATTATACCCTTATTTACCCATTTTATGGGTTAAGGGTATAATTAACCTTCTTTAGCTGCTGACTTTTTCTACATGCATGTAGAAATATTTGTTAATAAATAAAATATAGTCAATAAGATCAATAAGTTTTATTCCAGACCTCGTTTATGAGATAAAATCAAAAGATTTTTTCAAAACTGGAGTTTGCCTCTTTTGTCATTGCTGTGACAGATCTTGTACAACGTTTTCATTAAAGTACATTCATCAAAGTACAAGAGCAGTTTATACTGTTTATAGTATGTATTTCCCAGTGACTTGCCGAAAAACCCTTTCTCAATTATACCAAGCACAGCGGCTGGCTAAATTAACAGTTGGTTACTTGGGCACTTTATAAGCCATTCGGTTAGCGAAGTGCACAAGCGCAACTGCCTGCAAACGACCTTGATCAGAAACGCAATGAACCCTCAAGTGTTTGTTCATATGAAGCTTTAAAATCATGGAAACTACCGACATTTCAATCGTTACAAGCAACAACACAAAATGAAAACATATGAAAATAAAAACACTTATTTATATGTCACACAAAATGTCATAACTGCCAGTTGGGGTTTTCGGCTTAAGCTTCGTCAGGCCCTAATTGCGAGATCAGCTGCCAACAATTGGAACGAAATGGAAATGGAATGTCAAATCGTATGCCAATTCACGTCCATGGCTCAAATAATATAAACTTTTACACAAATAACAAAACAAAGAAAAAAGCAGCGTCTATCCAATACAAATGCAAATTCGAATTGAAGACCCCTCAAAAACATGATGAATCGTCAGCTGCTTTAGACCAAACACTTTTGTTGACAACGCATTTTATCGGCGAATCTAACGAATCTATACAAGCCGAAAATGACATTTATGTTAAGCCTTAAGCTTACAATATCTATAAAAATATAAATATAAGACAAGGTCAAGCTTTTAAAAATGTAAAACATACAAACAAAATGATACAATGAATGAATAAAAGTGTATACAATACATAAATAGAGATATCTGCTCGTCGCAGTGTAATTAATTCAAGGAAGTGTGTAATTGTGCTGTTGGATTTAAGACAATGGCGTTTATAAGCAGTTGTAGCTGTCTATCAAAAGCAAACAAACAAACAGTTGGCGCCCCCTTGCAAACTTATGACATAAGCACCTGGAATGTCTAACGGCAGCCTCCTCCTACCAAACCACTCTCTTACACACTAGCTCCTAGTTTGACTGTCTCTTTCAGTTTGCAATTCGTTGCAAGCATATCGAACACTATGTGGTCAAGACACGCAAGCAATGCGAATGAAACTAAATCGAAAGTTGCATGCAACAAAGCAACAATACCAACAACAACAACATCGATCGTAACAGCTGTGCCAGTCTCTCAGTCTTGCCTCACATACCCATACACATATTGCCACTACTGTGTATGAGACCCATTGACATAATAACGAGGAAGGCAACCAAAGTAAGACTCGACTTCTGCTTCTTCAATTACAGCGACCCACAATATGAAATTGAAACGTGTTGCCACCCGACACTCCCCTTCCACCGCCGCAAAACTAGTTGCTTGCCAGTGGGTTAGGTTATGGTTACTGACCGCACAACAACATCACATCACACCACAAACAGCGTCTTATGTGGAACAATAATACAACACACAACAAAAATCAAAAATGACCAAGTGGCACACTCTTCTCTCTTTGTTGACAAAAGCTTTAAAAATTCATAATATTTAATTTTTTTGTATTCAGCTGCTCGGCGGGCTTTTAGCCTGTTTGGGCCTGGTCTAATCTGGTCTGGCCTAAGCTGGTATGGTCAAGTGAATGTATGAAAAGTAAAAGCACTGTAATTGGCAATTGTTGGAGTTAGGATTGGTCTTTGTGCACAGATGACAAACGGCAGGTTGCATCGTGAGTTAAGGCAAGAGAAATATGTTAAACAATAATACAAAAAATGAAATTTGAACAGGGAATTTTTACTTTTAGATAAATTGATAGATTGAAGGTAATAAATATTAATAGCAAACGTTGCGACAAATTTTCGATACATACTTGGATAAAACATGTCTTTACTAATTATTACTTGTTTACAAGGCCATATATAATCATAATTTCGTAAAATTTATTTAGTGGATCAATGTAGATTGATATTCTGTTTCTCAAGAAAAATTATTTAAAATGAATAATTCAGCTCAATTAAATATACCCAACAACTGTTATCAAATCCTTTAAAGCTAATTCCAATTTTGCATAAGCCTGATGTAAGTCTATCAAAATATAAAGCTTGCTACTTTGAGAGGCTAACCGTCGAATTTCCATGCAACGAATTTTTCGACATAACAAACTCATTTCCAAACCACTTTAATTTGGTTCAATTTTCAGTTTGTTTTGCTCTGCACATAACGAAATTCTCTCAATCGAATTTTTCTTTACTAAGCTGTTTTTAAACCGCCCCTGGCTTGAATGCAAATTTGATTTTGATCTTCAAGTAACAAATTTTTTATTTGGTTTTTTGTTTCCTATAATTCACGAATGCATTCAAAATACAAAGCACATTTTGTAAGCATTTGACGTTTTTTTCTCGTGTTTCTTTATAACGAAGCTTTTTCTTATCTTGTAAAAAAATCTTACAAAGTTTCTGTTAAAAAAAAGTACTGCGTTCAAAGGTCAGAAATCAAATGAGTTTAGTTGAAACTTAAATCAAAAATAGTTGTTATTATTAAACTTTATTGTAATTTAAAGAAAAGACAAACTTCTTAGTTTAATAAAACAATATTCATATTTCAGTAATAGAATTGGAGCAACAAAGGCTTTAAAGCAATGAAAAATAAACAAAAGGTATATATTAAAACCGGGTAATCGGTTAAGATCGACACAACTCACCGATTACTGATTAGGATACAAATCACTATAATAAGAGTATAAGCAAATTTAAAAAGTGATTTTGAAGTGTTTTGATGGCCTCGCATCTGATACGTTTAGGTATTATTCAATTACCCAGAAAAAACGAAAATATAAAAAAAAATATTGTTTATTATTATTACTGTTGTTGTTGTAGTTGTTGCAAGTCAATGCTCGTAAATGGCTTGAGAAACAGCAATAGCAACATACGGCAGCTGTCGGTAGTCGAATTAAACAGCAACATGGCACGCATCCATAGAGCTTAAACCTTACTCTTTCCCGCTCCTCCAAGCGCCAACCAACTGCCTAAACTGTGATTGCAATTGCTGGATTTGGCGTTGCTTGCCACTTGGCTGCATTGAGTTCGCGCCTCCGAAATCTAAAGCCTCAAAACAAGCAGCCAGCCAAGCAGCTAAAACCGACAACGCGACTGGCCACGATCAAAACCATTCACCATTCGTTGCATGTGTTTTGTTTTTTTCTTTAATTTTTTGGGGGCTATTATGATTATACTATACTTTAAACTACGACTACTGCTGCTATTTTTGTTGCTAGTTTTCAGGTTCGTCCGATTCGTCGGATTTGTTTTTGTCGTCGTCGTCGTCTTCGTCTTTTGCTGTGTGCGTTTTTAGTTGTAGGTAAGAGTATAAAAGTTCGTGCTGGCGCTGCAGTTGGCATCATTAATCCGTCAACCATCGAACAGTGTAGAGTGGTACGGAACGTGTGAACAGACTTGAGTTAAGATCAATTGCTCCCCATTGAACAAAAAACTACCTTTATATATTAATTTTCAAATCGATCGTGCGGCAATTATAAATAAAACGGCACATAGTTTGACGGATAACTAGCCACAAGGATATTTTACGCCAGCAACATGAAGTTGATGGTATGTATAAGGTGTGCTGTGCAGTGCTGTGATGTGTACCGAAGAACTTTCAAGTCTAACAACATAAAAAACAATTCAAAAGTGAAAGAATATGTAACGAATGAGCAAGCGGGAATCTTAGTTAACTAAGGATAATACAATATTGCCCGACATTTCAAGAATATCCCAACCCGACTTCATATTCATCCACTTTAACCTTTTCGCAGGGTACAGCGACATTGGTCGCGCTGGTGCTGCTGCTGGCCACCAGCTATGCACAGGCTGGAGACGATAAGAAGGTTGAAGCTGCCGAGAAGACAGCTGTTGAGCCGACAGAGAAAAAGGCTACGGATACAGAAGCTGCTTCCGAAGATACCACAAAAACGAAACGTGGTTTACATCATCATGAGGATTACCATCATCATCATCATCATGTGCCACACTTTCCCGTCCATGAGGAGAAGACACTGACGGTTATCAAAAAGGTGCCAGTGCCTGTGCCCATTGAGAAGATCGTACATGTGCCCGTGGAGAAACACATTCATGTGCCTGTGAAAGTCAAGGTGCTAAAGCCCTATCCGGTGATCAAGCATGTGCCTTATGAGGTTAAGGAGATCGTCAAGGTGCCGTACGAAGTGCCACAGCCATATCCTGTCGAAAAGAAGATTCCATATGCAGTCCACGTGCCCTACGATCGTCCAGTGCCCGTCAAAGTATACATTCTAATTGCTCTGCTAACTGACTATGTGGATAACCAACTACCCTCGTCCCCTTTCCTTAGGTACATGTGCCCGCACCTTATCCTGTTGAGAAGAAGGTCCATTATCCCGTCAAGGTTCATGTGCCCGCTCCCTATCCAGTCGAAAAGATTGTCCACTACAAAGTAGAGAAGCATGTGCATGTCGAAAAGCCCTACCCCGTCGAGAAGGTTGTGCACTACCCAGTCAAGGTGCCCGTCGAAAAGCCAGTGCCCCACTACATTGACAAGCCAGTGCCCCACTATGTGGACAAGCCAGTGCCAGTGCCCGTCATTAAGAAGATACCCGTGCCTGTTCATGTGCCCTATGACCGTCCAGTGCCCGTCCATGTGGACAAACCTGTGCCGTATGAGGTGAAAGTACATGTGCCCGCTCCTTATCCAGTGATCAAGGAAGTGCCCGTCAAGCATGAGAAAGAAGTTCCGTACCCTGTGAAGGTTCCAGTGGAGAAGCATGTCCATGTGCACATTGAGAAGCATGTACCCGAGTATCATGAAAAGCACATAAGCTACAAGGAGCCTGAGTTTGTGCACAAGCACATCGAGGAGGAGCACCATCATCATGAGCCCATCCATCATCACTCATCGTATTCGGCACCCATTGAGGAGCATCATCATGAGCATGAGCATGAGGTGGAGCATGATTTTAACCATCATGATTATCATTCATATCACGGTTACTAAATTGGAGAAATGAATTTCTTTCTCACTCTTTCTTTACAGCATTGATAAAATCGGTTATGAACGGTCACGGTTATGAATGGATTTATATATATTTATACATATATATAGCTAAACGAAAACAAGAGAATTTACATTAATCACTTAGAAACATTTCAATTCGAATTCAAAAAAACAAAAACATTTCCACATCACTTCCTAATTACACATTGTTACATCGAGCGTGATAACGATAGAGATTCTGATATCAATTTAATATGTGACAGTTACGAACATACATAGTTTTTACACACAATGAACTCTCTTTTAGCTTAAGCCATAAAAAAAAAGTTAAAAAAAACACGTTGACGAAAATATCCTGTGAGAAATGTTATGAGAAATTTTGAGACAGTTAGACTAGACTTTAAGAACAATATAGATGCAACACATTTGAGCCGACAACTACAAGAACAAGACAAATAACAATACCACAACTACTAACAACAACATTAGGAGGCAACAACACACACACAATATGAACACTTTCAACAGGATCAATTCGGATGTGTTGTTGGACTTGGACTTGGATTTTGTCTTGGCTCTCTTGGCTCTCTAAAACGCCTGGGTACATTTTGACGTGGCTTGCCGCTGCTGTATTGTCCTCCAGCTGCGGCGACTCCTCCTTCTGCTCTTGTCCACCGACTTGTGCACCCGGTTCGGTTCAATTAGAAATGTATTTAAAGCGCGTGATAAAGACTTCTGTTTAGTGTTTAAGTGTAGTACTCTAAGGATAAGGAAGGCAGTCCTGCCAGCCAACAGCAGTTGCCTAATTAAGTCAGTTTGTAAACGAACGTATTGTATTATTTCGTAATATTTTTTGCTACCTAGCTTTTAATGCAACCATCTATCTATAGTTTTGCTTATTGTAAAAAGCAGTTGAAACGGATTTATAAAAAGTACTTAATTTACCAAAAATATTTTTTGTCTCTGTTGAAAAATATAAACAACAAAAACAAAACAAATATTGATAATGAAGCTGATGAATGTTAACAGTAATAAACAAAAAAACACGAGAAAACCAAGTGATCAAAGCAAAAACAAACAATTTTGATTTAATTTAATTTTTAAAACATCGCTAATTTTAAACAGCTTTAATCTGAATTTGGTGAACTGATCAATTCAAAGTAATATTTCGTAAATGGATTTTAAATTTAGTCAATTTTAAATTAGTCAATAAAAAAAGTTATGCATGAAATTTTAGACTTTGAATTAAATTCCTTTTAAAAGACATTAAATAACATACTTTTAAGAATAATTTCGTTTAGCAAAACTATTTATTGTTCCCAATTGTCTGCATACTTTTATTTTTTTTATATGAAAGTAATTTTTTAATTTAATTTTTGACTACATATAACGTGTGGAACAACTTTATTGAAAATTCTAAAGTGTTTGCCTCTAAAGGGGAAAAGGCAAGGTATCATGAATATGTCTTTGGATATTCTGAGAAACAAAATCCGTTTGTTCGCATCAAACGTGGTACATATTTTGTTTTTGCTAAAAGATTTGTAGCATGTTTGACAAACAATAAAATCAACATGTTCGGTTGGAAAAGAATTTTTCAGCAAACATGCGCTGTTCACTGGTGCCTTGCGCACATAGTTTTGAAACCAAATTCTGTGGCGCACTGAACAGATATCACCAAATTAGTTTTGCGTAAACCGCTTGAGGAACTCATCATCAGCAACAATTGACTCTGTCATTCTACGTTTTGCTGGTTGAACTGCAGTTTCTTCAAGCTCATCTTATTGGTTATTAGCAAGACGGATCCGTGTTTCTCGATAGCGCCGAGTTGCCTCAGATCTTCTTAATCGCCTCTTTTGGTCAGCAGCAACTGTATCAATGTTATTTATGTTATGAGGGTTTTTGTACCTGCGATTTAGTGTTCCGTTGCCTATTTAATGCATTTTAATATGAAATAAACCATATATACCTGAGATTTCGCGTTCTAGCGTTCATGCTATTCATGGTTTCAAAATAAAATATGTAATTCAGCAATCTAACCACTTCATAGCATAATAATTTTACAAAGTGTTGGGTATTTCCTAAAAGTTCTTTGTCAAAATGAAAACTGTAGAAAAAGTATAAGGTTTGAATTACATGTAGAGCTTAGAGCTGTGGCTTTTAAAACTTTTTTAGTCAAAAGAGCTTTTTAGGTTTTTTTCATAGAATGTACCTCAGCCCTAAGACTTATTCATGTCAAAATAACAAAAAATATTTTTGCATTATTGAAACATACCAAAACAATTTAAGCAATCAAATCAATCGGGTGAGCCCGACTAGAAGATACCCTAAACCCAGTTGCAATAAATAAATTAAATTTATGTAAGACTTTGGTATACTGACTTAGCTTCAATCGATTAAGTTCGATATCTCCGGTATTTCTCAACCGATTTGGACGACCCTTCAACCCTCATTTTTAGATTTTCCAAATTCGATATTTTTTGCTATCGATATTATGTGTATATCGTAAACCAGAATAGTTATCTATAATTTGAAGCAAACTTGTTCTGCTTATGGTATAGGAGAACATATATCCAAAATCTGAAGTCTCTAGCTCTTGTAGTCTCTGAGATCCACGCGTTCATACAGACGGACAGACGGACGGACAGACGGACATGGCTATATCGACTCGGCTGTTGATGCTGATCAAGAATATATATACTTTATGGGGTCAGAGATGCTTCCTTCTGCCTGTTACATACTTTTGCCCAAAACCATTATACCCTTATTTACCCATTTTATGGGTTAAGGGTATAAAAACCTCTCGATCACACCCAGATTTAGTAAAATCCTCAGTAGACTTTACCATTTTTTGATCGAGTACTTAAAAAGAATATATATTTGGTACATCTATCTTAGTATGTTTCCATCAAGATCCAAATTATAATTAAGTCAGCATAAGTTCTGCAAGTGAACCTAACAGTAATCAAGTCAAACGGCTTATCTAATTTTCAAATGAGGTAAACATTTCCTGGCATTCATAATTGCATATTCAAAGCGTCTATCACCCACTTTATAAGACCTGGAGTCAGGCAACATGTTTATTACATTTGCCACACTATTTTTTTTGCTATTGCACTATTCATGCCACAGCAATAAAAGCAACATAGACAACAACAATTGCAGCCACAAAGACAACGCGCCATTTCCTAACGTTTATTTTTTGGTCTGCCTTTACTTTTTATTAGCACCGCCGATTTGTTTGTGTAGTATTCAGTGGTTATACCCTAAGAACGTTGTTTATTTACAGACAGAGGGTACACTTAAAAATATAAATGAGTAAAAAGGTAGTTGAAACATATACAATTTGCGAAAGTTTTCCAAACATTTTGCAACGATCTGTCGCAAAGCAATGAACTATAATCTTGATATTTGATTCACAAAAACTAATGTAAATCAAAAAAAATACTTTGGACACATTTGAAGAGTATTTTCGAGTCATAACTTGCGATTTGGAGTTGGTTTTTAGACAAGTTGTTGAATTCGCCCGCGGCTTGTTGGAGTTGACGGGGTTCATTAAGAATAGGTTTCAATTTGCATTTCGGCTTCATTGAAGCCAATGCTGCAATTTTAGTCCGCCTATATGGGGCATAGGTTGATCACATTTTTCTTAGTCGGTTTGTAGGACATGTGCTCCTAACCGATATTTGAGACTAAAGCACTAGCACATAATAGCGCGCACATGCAAAGAGTCGTGTTGTGAAACTGAAATTAAAAGTGTTTTGAGCACTAGCACTAACTCTGGCTCTGACTATTGCTCTAACTTTGTTTTATTACCATATCTACGCTAACTCTCTTGGTGGCTAACTGATTTCTGGTAGCTGTTGTTTATGTAACTTAAACTGGAACAGTAAATGTTATTGTAGCATGTGCAGTTTATGGATTATGCAATAAATAATCAACACACAATAGCCTATCCATTGCGGCTGCTTTGTTGTAATACCCTTTCAATAGAATGGCCTACCATAAAAATCTGGCTAATGATTTTTGATTTTTTTGTTATTTAATTTTTTTTCAGTAAGCTGCTATTAAAGTAGTGTTTAAAAAATAATCTACATATCAATCAATAGAGATAAAATTAATATAAATTTCCGCTTGCACACTTTTTAAAATATTAACTTAAATTAAAGCTAGCTTGAATTAAGTTTTTTGATGCAGACTTAAGAAAGGGCAAGTGTATTAAAAGACATTTGAAAATGTTAAATTAAATAAAATTGATAATTTGATTAAGACCTTATAAAGTGCTTGTGAGTTAAAAGATACACAAAATTTGTTATTAAATATTAAGTATAAAATAAATACTATTATATATTATACAATTTATTAGATTCAAATTGTTCTACCAAAAATATAATTATTTATAGGTTTTATTTAATTTTGTACAAAAAAATCATTCTTAAATGTACTTACAGTTTTCAACAATGAGTACCTTGAAAGAACCAAAACACTGCCAAAAAAAACCACTAACTATGCTGGTAAGCAAACAAAAAAAGATAGAGATAAAATCCATACATATGCAATATACCAGCATTTTGTTTTTCAAAAAACTCAGTGCCTTGTCTAAGATTAAGACACATAATTTTAAAATATAAAATTCCATTTCTAGTCATAAGTTTCATGCCAAATAAAACACTTGGGCATTGGTAAAATCTTTCCACTTCCATAACTTCGGCAAAACTGACCCGATTTTCAAAAGCAGCACCTTAAAAATGATGGTTTGGCTTCTAGAACAAAATTGCATTAAAATATCTACAATTAAACGAAATGAGATTTTTGTCAGCTTGCATGTTAACGTTGCATGCGAAAAAATCGACTTGGGCATTGGTAAAATCTTTCAACTTCCATAACTTCGGCAAAACTGACCCGATTTTCAAAAGCAACACCTTAAAAGTCAAGGTTTGGCTTCTAGAATAAAAGTGCATTTAAATATCTACAATTAAATAAAATTAGATTTTTGGTCAGATTGCATGTCAAAGTTGTATGCCAAAAAATCGACTTGGGCATTGGTAAAATCTTTCGACTTCCATAACTTCGGCAAAACTGACCCGATTTTCAAAAGCAACACCTTAAAAGTCATGGTTTGGCTCCTAGAATAAAACTGCATTTAAATATTTCCATTAATAGTACATTCGACTTTTGGTCATATTGCATATCAAAGTTTTATGTCAAATAATCGACTTGGGCATTGTTAAATTCGTTCGACTTCCATAACTTCGTCAAAACTAACCCGATTTTCATAAGCAACACCTTAAAAGTCATGGTTTGGCTTCTAGAATAAAACTGCATTTAAATATCTACAATTAAATAAAATTACATGTTTGGTCAGATTGCATGTCAAAGTTGTATGCCAAAAAATCGACTTGGGCATTGGTAAAATCTTTCGACTTCTATAACTTCGGCAAAACTGAACCGATTTTCAAAAGCAATAGCTTAAAAGTCATGGTTTGGCTTCTAGAATAAAACTGCATTTAAATATCTACAATTAAATGAAATTCGATTTTTGGTCAGATTGCATGTCAAAGTTTTATGCCAAAAAATCGACTTGGGCATTGGTAAAATCTTTCGACTTCTATAACTTCGGCAAAACTGACCCGATTTTCGAAAGCAACACCTTAAAAGTCATGGCTTGGCTTCTAGAATAAAACTGCATTTAAATATCTACAATTAAATGAAATTACATTTTTGGTCAGATTGCATCTCAAAGTTGTATGCCAAAATATCGACTTGGGCATTGGTAAAATCTTTCAACTTCCATAACTTCGGCAAAACTGACCCGATTTTCAAAAGCAACACCTTTAAAGTCATGGTTTGACATCTAGAATAAAACTGCATTTACCAATTTTCACTTAAATGAAATTCGATTTTTGGTCAAAATTCATGTTAAAATTTTATGCCAAAAATCTTCATCATCATTTGGCAAATCTTTCGACTTCGATAACTTCGTCAAAACTGAACCGATTTTCAAAAGCAATGTCTTAAAAGTCATGGTTTGGCTGCTAGAATAAAACTGCATTTACCCAATTTCACTTAAATGAAATTCGATTTTAAGTCAAAATTCATGTTAAAATTTTATGCCACAAAATTGATATCATCATTTTGCAAATCTTTCCACTTCGATAACTTCGTCAAAACTGAACCGATTTTCAAAATCAATGTCTTAAAAGTCATGGTTTGACATCTAGAATGAAACTGCATTTCCCAATTTTCACTTAAATTAAATTCGATTTTTGGTAAAATTCATGTTCAAATTTTATGCCAAAAAATCTTCATCATCATTTGGCAAATCTTTCGACTTCGATATCTTCGTCAAAACTGAACCGATTTTCAAAACCAATGTCTTAAAAGTCATGGTTTGGCTGCTAGAATAAAACTGCATTTAAAATCTACAATTAAATTAAATTAGATTTTTGGTCAGATTGCATGTCAAATTTTATGCCAAAAAAAATACTTGGGCATTGGTAAAATCTTTCGACTTCTATAACTTCGTCAAAACTGAACCGATTTTCGAAAGCAACACCTTAAAAGTCTTGGTTTGGCTTCTAGAATAAAACTGCATTTAAATATCTACAATTAAATAAAATTACATTTTTGGTCAGATTGCATCTCAAAGTTGTATGCCAAAATATCGACTTGGGCATTGGTAAAATCTTTCAACTTCCATAACTTCGGCAAAAAAATCGGGTCACGATTTTCAAAAGCAACACCTTTAAAGTCAGGGTTTGACATCTAGAATGAAACTGCATTTACCAATTTTCACTTAAATGAAATTCGATTTTTGGTCAAAATTCATGTTAAAATTTTATGCCAAAAAATCTTCATCATCATTTGGCAAATCTTTCGACTTCGATAACTTCGTCAAAACTGAACCGATTTTCAAAAGCAATGTCTTAAAAGTCATGGTTTGGCTGCTAGAATAAAACTGCATTTACCCAATTTCACTTAAATGAAATTCGATTTTAAGTCAAAATTCATGTTAAAATTTTATGCCACAAAATTGATATCATCATTTGCAAATCTTTCCACTTCGATAACTTCGTCAAAACTGAACCGATTTTCAAAAGCAATGTCTTAAAAGTAATGGTTTGACATCTAGAATAAAACTGCATTCACCAATTTTCACTTAAATGAAAATCGATTTTTGGACAAAACTCATGTTAAAATTTTATGCCAAAAAATCTTCATCATCATTTGGTAAATCTTTCGACTTCGATAACTTCGTCAAAACTGAACCGATTCTCAAAAGCAATGTCTTAAAAGTCATGGTTTGGCTGCTAGAATAAAACTGCATTAAAATATCTACAATTAAATGAAGTTCGATTTTTGGTCAGATTGCATGTCAAAGTTTTATGCCAAAAAAATCGACTTGGGCATTGGTAAAATCTTTCGACTTCTATAACTTCGTCAAAACTGAACCGATTTTCGAAAGCAACACCTTAAAAGTCATGGTTTGGCTTCTAGAATAAAACTGCATTTAAATATCTACAATTAAATAAAATTACATTTTTGGTCAGATTGCATCTCAAAGTTGTATGCCAAAATATCGACTTGGGCATTGGTAAAATCTTTCAACTTCCATAACTTCGGCAAAAAAATCGGGTCACGATTTTCAAAAGCAACACCTTTAAAGTCATGGTTTGACATCTAGAATGAAACTGCATTTACCAATTTTCACTTAAATGAAATTCGATTTTTGGTCAAAATTCATGTTAAAATTTTATGCCAAAAAATCTTCATCATCATTTGGCAAATCTTTCGACTTCGATAACTTCGTCAAAACTGAACCGATTTTCAAAAGCAATGTCTTAAAAGTCATGGTTTGGCTGCTAGAATAAAACTGCATTTACCCAATTTCACTTTAAAGAAATTCGATTTTAAGTCAAAATTCATGTTAAAATTATATGCCACAAAATTGATATCATCATTTTGCAAATCTTTCCACTTCGATAACTTCGTCAAAACTGAACCGATTTTCAAAAGCAATGTCTTAAAAGTCATGGTTTGACATCTAGAATGAAACTGCATTTCCCAATTTTCACTTAAATTAAATTCGATTTTTGGTAAAATTCATGTTCAAATTTTATGCCAAAAAATCTTCATCATCATTTGGCAAATCTTTCGACTTCGATAACTTCGTCAAAACTGAACCGATTTTCAAAACCAATGTCTTAAAAGTAATGGTTTGACATCTAGAATAAAACTGCATTCACCAATTTTCACTTAAATGAAAATCGATTTTTGGACAAAACTCATGTTAAAATTTTATGCCAAAAAATCTTCATCATCATTTGGCAAATCTTTCGACTTCGATAACTTCGTCAAAACTGAACCGATTCTCAAAAGCAATGTCTTAAAAGTCATGGTTTGACATCTAGAACAAAACTGCATTTACCAATTTTCACTTAAATGAAATTCGATTTTTAGTAAAAATTCATGTTAAAATTTTATGCCAAAAAATCTTCATCATCATTTGGCAAATCTTTCGACTTCGATAACTTCGTCAAAACTAAACCGATTTTCAAAAGCAATGTCTTAAAAGTCATGGTTTAACATCTAGAATAAAACTGCATTTACCAATTTTCACCTAAATGCAATTCGATTTTGGTCAGAAGTCATGTTAAAATTTAATGCCAAAAAATCTTCATCATCATTTGGCAAATCTTTCGACTTTGATAACTTCGTCAAAACTGAACCGATTTTCAAAACCAATGTCTTAAAAGTAATGGTTTGACATCTAGAATAAAACTGCATTCACCAATTTTCACTTAAATGAAAATCGATTTTTGGACAAAACTCATGTTAAAATTTTATGCCAAAAAATCTTCATCATTTGGCAAATCTTTCGACATCGATAACTTCGTCAAAACTGAACCGATTTTCAAAAGCAATGTCTTAAAAGTCATGGTTTGACATCTAGAATGAAACTGCATTTCCCAATTTTCACTTAAATGAAATTCGATTTTTGGTCAAAATTCATGTTAAAATTTTATGCCAAAAAATCTTCATCATCATTTGGCAAATCTTTCGACTTCGATAACTTCGTCAAAACTGAACCGATTTTCAAAACCAATGTCTTAAAAGTAATGGTTTGACATCTAGAATAAAACTGCATTCACCAATTTTCACTTAAATGAAAATCGATTTTTGGACAAAACTCATGTTAAAATTTTATTCCAAAAATCTTCATCATCATTTGGCAAATCTTTCGACTTCGATAACTTCGTCAAAACTAAACCGATTTTCAAAAGCAATGTCTTAAAAGTCATGGTTTGACATCTAGAATAAAACTGCATTTAAAGAATTTCACTAAAGCAAAATTCGATATTTGGTCAAAATTCATGTTAAAATTTTATGCCAAAAAATCTTCATCATCATTTGGCAAATCTTTCGACTTCGATAACTTCGTCAAAACTGAACCGATTTTCAAAACCAATGTCTTAAAAGTCATGGTTTGACATCTAGAATAAAACTGCATTTAAATAATTACACTTAAGCAAAATTCGATATTTGGTCAAAATTCATGTTAAAATCTTATGCCAAAAAATCTTCATCATCATTTGGCAAATCTTTCGACTTCGATAACTTCGTCAAAACTGAACCGATTTTCAAAACCAATGTCTTAAAAGTCATGGTTTGACATCTAGAACAAAACTGCATTTACCAATTTTCACTTAAATGAAATTCGATTTTTAGTCAAAATTCATGTTAAAATTTTATGCCAAAAAATCTCATCATCATTTGGCAAATCTTTCGACTTCGATAACTTCGTCAAAACTGAACTGATTTTCAAAAGCAATGTCTTAAAAATCATGGTTTGACATCTAGAACAAAACTGCATTTCCCAATTTTCACTTAAATGAAATTCGATTTTTGGTCAAATTCATGTTAAAATTTTATGCCAAAAAATCTTCGTCATCATTTGGCAAATCTTTCGACTTCGATAACTTCGTCAAAACTGAACCGATTTTCAAAAGCAATGTCTTAAAAGTCATGGTTTGACATCTAGAATAAAACTGCATTCACCAATTTTCACTTAAATGAAAATCGATTTTTGGTCAAAATTCATGTTAAAATTTTATGCCAAAAAATCTTCATCATCATTTGGCAAATCTTTCGACCTCAATAACTTCGTCAAAACTGAACCGATTTTCAAAAGCAATGTCTTAAAAGTCATGGTTTGACATCTAGAATAAAACTGAATTTACCAATTTTCACTTAAATGAAATTCGATTTTTGGTCAAAATTCATGTTAAAATTTTATGCCAAAAAATCTTCATCATCATTTGGCAAATCTTTCCACTTCGATAACTTCGTCAAAACTGAACCGATTTTCAAAAGCAATGTCTTAAAAGTCATGGTTTGACATCTAGAATAAAACTGCATTTACCAATTTTCACTTAAATGAAATTCGATTTTTGGTCAAAATTCATGTTAAAATTTTATGCCAAAAAATCTTCATCATCATTTGGCAAATCTTTCGCCTTCGATAACTTCGTCAAAACTGAACCGATTTTCAAAACCAATGTCTTAAAAGTAATGGTTTGACATCTAGAATAAAACTGCATTCACCAATTTTCACTTAAATGAAAATCGATTTTTGGTCAAAATTCATGTTAAAATCTTATGCCAAAAAATCGACATCATCATTTGGCAAATCTTTCGACTTCGATAACTTCGTCAAAACTGAACCGATTTTCAAAACCAATGTCTTAAAAGTCATGGTTTGACATCTAGAACAAAACTGCATTTACCAATTTTCACTTAAATGAAATTCGATTTTTAGTAAAAATTCATGTTAAAATTTTATGCCAAAAAATCTTCATCATCATTTGGCAAATCTTTCGACTTCGATAACTTCGTCAAAACTGAACCGATTTTCAAAAGCAATGTCTTAAAAACCATGGTTTGACATCTAGAACAAAACTGCATTTCCCAATTTTCACTTAAATGAAATTCGATTTTTGGTCAAAATTCATGTTAAAATTTTATGCCAAAAAATCTTCGTCATCATTTGGCAAATCTTTCGACTTCGATAACTTCGTCAAAACTGAACCGATTTTCAAAAGCAATGTCTTAAAAGTCATGGTTTGACATCTAGAATAAAACTGCATTTACCCATTTTCACTTAAATGAAAATCGATTTTTGGTCAAAATTCATGTTAAAATCTTATGCCAAAAAATCTTCATCATCATTTGGCAAATCTTTCGACCTCAATAACTTCGTCAAAACTGAACCGATTTTCAAAAGCAATGTCTTAAAAGTCATGGTTTGACATCTAGAATAAAACTGAATTTACCAATTTTCACTTAAATGAAATTCGATTTTGGTCAAAATTCATGTTAAAATTTTATGCCAAAAAATCTTCATCATCATTTGGCAAATCTTTCGACTTCGATAACTTCGTCAAAACTGAACCGATTTTCAAAAGCAATGTCTTAAAAGTCATGGTTTGACATCTAGAATAAAACTGCATTTACCAATTTTCACTTAAATGAAATTCGATTTTTGGTCAAAATTCATGTTAAAATTTTATGCCAAAAAATCTTCATCATCATTTGGCAAATCTTTCGACTTTGATAACTTCGTCAAAACTGAACCGATTTTCAAAACCAATGTCTTAAAAGTAATGGTTTGACATCTAGAATAAAACTGCATTCACCAATTTTCACTTAAATGAAAATCGATTTTTGGACAAAACTCATGTTAAAATTTTATGCCAAAAAATCTTCATCATCATTTGGCAAATCTTTCGACTTCGATAACTTCGTCAAAACTGAACCGATTTTCAAAAGCAATGTCTTAAAAGTCATGGTTTGACATCTAGAATAAAACTGCATTTACCAATTTTCACTTAAATGAAATTCGAATTTTGGTCAAAATTCATGTTAAAATTTTATGCCAAAAAATCTTCATCATCATTTGGCAAATCTTTCGACTTCGATAACTTCGTCAAAACTAAACCGATTTTCAAAAGCAATGTCTTAAAAGTCATGGTTTAACATCTAGAATAAAACTGCATTTACCAATTTTCACTTAAATGCAATTCGATTTTTGGTCAGAAGTCATGTTAAAATTTAATGCCAAAAAATCTTCATCATCATTTGGCAAATCTTTCGACTTTGATAACTTCGTCAAAACTGAACCGATTTTCAAAACCAATGTCTTAAAAGTAATGGTTTGACATCTAGAATAAAACTGCATTAACCAATTTTCACTTAAATGAAAATCGATTTTTGGACATAACTCATGTTAAAATTTTATGCCAAAAAATCTTCATCATCATTTAGCAAATCTTTCGACTTCGATAACTTCGTCAAAACTGAACCGATTTTCAAAAGCAATGTCTTAAAAGTCATGGTTTGACATCTAGAATAAAACTGCATTTACCAATTTTCACTTAAATGAAATTCGATTTTTGGTCAAAATTCATGTTAAAATTTTATGCCAAAAAATCTTCATCATCATTTGGCAAATCTTTCGACTTCGATAACTTCGTCAAAACTGAACCGATTTTCAAAAGCAATGTCTTAAAAGTCATGGTTTGACATCTTGAATAAAACTGCATTTACCAATTTTCACTTAAATGAAATTCGATTTTTGGTCAAAATTCATGTTAAAATTTTATGCCAAAAAATCTTCATCATCATTTGGCAAATCTTTCGACTTCGATAACTTCGTCAAAACTGAACCGATTTTCAAAAGCAATGTCTTAAAAGTCATGGTTTGGCTGCTAGAATAAAACTGCATTTAAAGAATTTCACCAAAGCAAAATTCGATATTTGGTCATAATTCATGCTAAAATCTTATGCCCAAAAAATCGACATCATCATTTGGCAAATCTTTCGACTTCGATTACTTCGTCAAAACTGAACCGATTTTCAAAAGCAATGTCTTAAAAGTCATGGTTTGACATCTAGAATAAAACTGCATTTAAATAATTACACTTAAGCAAAATTCGATATTTGGTCAAAATTCATGTTAAAATTTTATGCCAAAAAATCTTCATCATCATTTGGCAAATCTTTCGACTTTGATAACTTCGTCAAAACTGAACCGATTTTCAAAACCAATGTCTTAAAAGTAATGGTTTGACATCTAGAATAAAACTGCATTTCCCAATTTTCACTTAAATGAAATTCGATTTTTGGTCAAAATTCATGTTAAAATTTTATGCCAAAAAATCTTCATCATCATTTGGCAAATCTTTCGACTTCGATAACTTCGTCAAAACTGAACCGATTTTCAAAAGCAATGTCTTAAAAGTCATGGTTTGACATCTAGAATAAAACTGCATTTCCCAATTTTCACTTAAATGAAATTCGATTTTGGTCAAAATTCATGTTAAAATTTTATGCCAAAAAATCTCATCATCATTTGGCAAATCTTTCGACTTCGATAACTTCGTCAAAACTGAACCGATTTTCAAAAGCAATGTCTTAAAAGTCATGGTTTGACATCTAGAATAAAACTGCATTTAAAGAATTTCACTAAAGCAAAATTCGATATTTGGTCAAAGTTCATGTTAAAATTTTATGCCAAAAAATCTTCATCATCATTTGGCAAATCTTTCGACTTCGATAACTTCGTCAAAACTGAACCGATTTTCAAAAGCAATATCTCTAAAGTCATGGTTTGGCCGCTAGCATAAAACTGCATTTAAATACATTAGATGCCAGTTATAACGTTGCCGGCTATAACAATATTCCGCTTATAACGATACACACAAGAAGGTTTGGTTGGTTTTCAAACTTACTTGTATGGAAGCACAATCGCTTTTTACGATAGGCCGCTTATAGCGCCCGCATATGCTAGATTCTTGAGAAAAATAAGCTAGAACAAGCTAAAAAGTAAGCTATATCCAAATGCAAGAAAAAAAAAAAATGCTTGTAATTCCCAACTGGTTTATGTTGTAACCGATAGCTAACCCAGACAAATGCCTCGGACCATTGGCTGAATTCATCAGTAGTTGCTCTGCCCAATATAAGTTATCAAGACCAGCAATCTATTGATAGTTACCGATAGTATTTCTTAACACCTGCCCTCCGCCTACCACCCTCCCCCCCTCCCCCTACCTTTAGGTCTGGTGAGGCGCTTGTAAACTACTTTATTTTCTTTCAATAAGACGGTAATGTGTTTGCTTCAAAACTTTTACTTATGTTTGGGCTTGTAATTCCCAACTGGTTTAGGCTGTAGCCCATACCTAACCCAGGCCTCGGACCATTGCCCCTGCCCAATATAAGTTAACAAGTGCAGTTATCGATCGTGTTTCTTACCACCTCCCCCCTCTTCACCCTATCCCCTCTTCACCCTCTCCCCTCTTCACCCTCTCCCCTCTTCACCCACCCCCTCTTCATCCACCCCATCTTCACACTCCCCCTCTTCCCCCACCCCATCTTCACCCACCCCCCTCTTCACCCACCCCCCTCTTCAAACACACCCTCCTCTTCCCCCTTCAATAAGACGGTAATGTGTTTGCTTCAAAACTTTTACTTATGTTTGGGCTTGTAATTCCCAACTGGTTTAGGCTGTAGCCCATACCTAACCCAGGCCTCGGACCATTGCCCCTGCCCAATATAAGTTAACAAGTGCAGTTATCGATCGTGTTTCTTACCACCTCCCCCCTCTTCACCCACCCCCTCTTCATCAACCCCCTCTTCACCAACCCCCTCTTCACCCACCCCCCTCTTCATCCACCCCATCTTCACACTCCCCCTCTTCCCCCTTCACCCCTCACCCTTCACCACAACCCCCTTCCCCTTTCCCCCTTTATCGTTTGGTTTAATTTTACTATAATGTGGCCAGTTGTAGCTGTGAAAAATAATTAATATAATTATAATAATTAACAATTCTGAATGTTATCAATCTGTGATTTTAATTCATCAATGTTAGATATATTGAAATATTTTTATAAATTCATATAAATCTTTTTGGGCTTGCAGCATATTGCCGACTGCAGAAATTTTTATAGTTTTTAGTGTTTCAAAGTATTTGGGAAGTCTGAAATTGATATGAAAAATATAATATATATTGTAATAATCAAATCAATTTCAGCTTATTCGTACCTTTCTCAAAGTTGCTGCATTAATTCTTAAATAAAAGAAACATGTATCGCGGAATAGTTGTTTATAAATTGTTTTAGGCATTTTTGCAACATTGACTGCAAGATGCATCAGCCCACATATCGATGACACTATCTATTATAATACCAATTCAAATTCATATTGATTAAGTTTACGTTAAAATCGGCTTTACATGAATCGCATGTCGCATAGTTAATTTTGGCTATGCCAAGACTATGATACCCTTCACACAGCCAAATCAATTCTCCCCCCTCTTATTAATGTTTCTGTGCAGTTGTTGGTAATTTTCGCTAATATTTTTACTCTTGAGCGTCATTTACTTGTTCGTGTGCGACAACAACAACAATTTGACTTCTAGGTACTTGAAAGTGCACGACAGAGACAACAATTGATAGTACGATATGGTAAATTTGTATGGTGGCTATGTCGTAGAATACTCCGATCATAGTGAACAAACCCGACATGATCTAAGCAATCTGTGAAAGTTTCATCAAGATCGGTTCAGAGGTTTGGCCAGAAATCGTGTTGAAACAGACAGACGGACTGACGGACGGACAGACGGAAATCAATTCCTGAGCTCGTCCTGATCATTTTGATATATAGTTTATGGGGTCTCCCATAATTCCTTTAAGGCGTTACAGATTGATGACAAAGTCAATATACCCTGTGAAGGGTATAAAAATGTATCAATGCAAGAGTAATTTCATTTCGACACTCTTAAATACACTTTGTGCTAACCTCGGCCTATCTGTGCGAATTGCCGTTATGTTTGTTTATATGTGGAAAATCAAAAATAAAGCATTGGGTGCGATCAGGGAACTCAGCGCTTAGTTAGCAGCGACACGTTTTATAAGGAGAAAACTAATTTAAAGCAATCCAAAATTACAGATTTTATAATAGATGCCTAAAATACTTATATTCATATTAAAAAAAATCATAGAAAATAAAGCAAAAACAAGAAGAAGAAAATAATTAAGAGGAAAAATAGTTTTTTCTTTAATACCGGCTATAACGAATATCGGTCATAACGATGCTACATTTCCGGTCCCTTGAGTATCGTTATATCCGGCATCTACTGTACATAAATACACATACATAAACACACACCAAGAAACATTGGCCCAGGTGGTGCTGCCGCTGATTGGCATGGTCAGTTTTAATGGGAAATTATTGATTCAATTGGGTGTTGCACGTAAAAATGTGAATTTGCTTTCGTCGGATAAATAAGGTTCTTTATTGTTGTTTTCATTGGATTAACGGGGGTCGGTTAGACAAACAAAAGACCTGCAGACTTACATACTTACATATAGTCGTAAGTGTGGTTCAATATGCGGTTTTTCATAACTGTTTCTATTTGGGCTTATTTAAATGATGTCAGAGCCAAAGCCAAAGCAGCAACTAGCCGGTCTATAGTTTTGGCAGCAGCCAAGTGGAAATTGAATGCGGGAAATATCGTCGACATGCGAGTTTTTCTTTCTTTCTTTCCTATCCCATACACACACACACACAAGCACACACACGCACCGACAAACACACCCATACAATTTGTGCAAATGCATGGATTGGTCATTTTGTGCAGTCAGTGGGCCAACTTTGTGGCCAGTTGGTGGTTGCCGTTTCAGTTTTGTTACGATTCGGTTTGCTTCAGTGTCTCAGCGATCCGCGTAAATTGTAATCGAAATGAGTGAATTTAATAAATAGCTTTTGTTTGTTTGATTTTTAATTGCAGCTTATGCGTTATGTGGCTAATTAGATAAGAGAAACAATTTGTGCGGTAATGCAACATGTAATCATTGAAAAACAATTAGTTATTGATTAATGATCAATATCTTTTTAGTTTCATTATTATCTTGCAGCAATAAACAAAACGTACTAACTTGTTTGAGGCGTTAAACTACTATTATTTTATTTTACTCTCTTACATTTTAAAAATAAGTTTAAATAAGTGGATTTTCGGATCACTCAAAATCTCCACAAATCTCATTGGCAATATCTCACAACATTTAAAAAATTAAACGAAAATCGGTACTCACTTAACATAGGGTATATTTGCTGGTATGTGATATTTGGCGCCCAAATCAAAGTCCTTTTCTGAGCGTAAAAGAGGCGGCTTAATGCCCGAATACCTCTCTCTAAAAAAAAAACTCATTAAATGCTTAAAGTGATTCAACAAAGGAAAAAGCACGTTCGTACCGCAAATTCCAGTAATGACAATTCATAATTCGCTTATTCACATTGCCACTGAAGACGTCGTAGCGCCAATTATCCAAAGACAAGGCGAAGGGAAGAAAAGCCACCTGTCAACCGGCAAATACAGATTATTCATGAATTTATAATAATGGAGTTATTCATGCACTCACCTTATCAATAGCCATGGTAAATAGGTAATTGATATCATAACTGGATTCATCCAGCGATCTCTGAAGCAGTCCCAAGGTTTGCAAATGCTTTGGAGTAGATACAGATAAACCAATGGCATCTCCCACTGCTTGATGAAAGGCGGGATTGGCCCCGTTTCGAAAGACCTTGGGCAGATGGCGATACTGCAGAAAGTACTGAATATGTGCCATTTCATGATGCACGCTGATTAAACTGCGTTGATTTATCTCCGTGCAGATCTTCACACGGAAATCGTGACGATTACAAAAGTCCCAGGCGGAGGGTTCGCAGAGTACGCGTCTATCCAACGGCTGCTCAAATATGGAACTACTATAGAAATCCGGTCCCACAGCAGACATGTTGATGGAAGTAAAGAACTCCTCAGCCAATTGGAACATGAGCAACGGAGTATATCCTTGCTCAACCATCCGTGGCGTCACATCAATGAGCTTACGACCCGGATAGGGTATAAGTATGTCTAGCACATTCGACCACGACTGTCCGTACATGTTGCCCAATATGTGCGAGGGTATTGGCGCAATTCGATTAATGCGGTCCGGTCCATAATAATCCCTAAGCTTGCGCCGCACATATGAATGCAGACCTTCATAGAGCGGTCGTATCTGCTCCCAAACGTTATCCATATCTTGGCGAAAGTTTCCCGATTCGTATGCCAAATACCAGTACTCTCCGCCATTTGTTACATCTGCAATTTTATAAACATTATTATTTAGAATCTTTAAATCATTTTAAGATATAAACAAATTTAAATTACTACCGACAGACTCCGAATTTAATGCATAACGAAACTTTGTATTCGTTATATGAAAGTTTAACTGTAGTAAGTATTTGAAAATGTAACTTACTGTTAACGGCTGCCACATCCTGCATGACATCAATCAACTGTTCGTAGTTATCACGCATACCACGGCCCGCCTTGCGATGGTATTCCACCCAGGTATGCTGCAGCTCATCCCAATCTCTGCTCTTCGCCATAATGTCCTTCAGGTGGGGTATGTAATGCAGATCACACTGAAAAGGTTGCTGGTAGGCACAGATGCTGGCATCGTTGTAGAGGAAAAGCATTTCGTTAAGCAGCCGATTATACTGTTTGGGAAGGGAAACTTTGATAAGAGTTTAAGGATTTATAATTAAAAAACTTACCCTGTCCAAAACATCAATGGGCAACGCATTGGGTCCAGCTTCAGATTGAAGCATTAACTGTCTATAGAGTCGACGATCGAATATGAGATTTTTGTTAATGCGTTTCGACTGTTGGGCTGTTATGCGCTGGTATTCCACATAGCGCTGTTGGCCGTTTAACTATGAGTTAAATATGGGAAAGTTTATTTGTGCGTATTTCAACTATTTTAAATAAGTAGTAGGAATTTAAATTAAGTTTTTAAATACGTCAAACACACACGTGATTTTTGAATTTTGGAAAATCCGCCCAACTTGGGATGAAAAATTCCTGGAAATTCTGTATTGAAATATTTTTTCGTTTAATTGGCTGCAATTCGGTTCAATCAAAAACCCAAAAACTCCTATGTAACTAATTTTTTTCTATAGCGAAGTTTTTTCTTGTCTGTTAAATGGAATTTCGACTGTTATTATTATGTAAAAAAAAAAAAAAAAAAAAATATTTAAAAGCAATTTCGCATTAAGTTTAGTTCATTAATAAAAATGAATTATTTTATATACCCTTATCCCATAAAATAGGTAAATAAGGGTATAATGGTTTTGTGGGTATAATGTAAAGTATGTAACAGGCAGAAGGAAGCATCTCCGACCCCATAAAGTGTATATATTCTTGATCAGCATCAACAGCCGAGACGATATAGCCATGTCCGTCTGTCCATCCGTCTGTGCGTTTGTATGAACGTGAACGATCTCAGAGACTACAAGAGCTAGAGACTTCAGATTTTGGATATAAGTTCTCCTATACCATAAGCAGAACAAGTTTGCTTCAAATTATCGATAACTATTCTGGTTTCCGATAACAAAACATATCGAATTTGGAAAATGTAAAAATGAGGATTGAAGTAAAGGGTAACGATAGAACTTTTCTGAATTTCGTCCAAATCAGTTAAGAAACAGCGGAGATATCGAATTTAATCGCTTGAAGCTAAGTCAGTATACATAAATTAAATTTATTTATTGCAACTGAGTTCAGGGTATCTTCTAGTCGGGCTCTCCCGACTAGAGCCTTCTTACTTGTTATATTTGATTTAAACTCGTATCATAAGTAAGTTAGCTTTGAATCTTGTTGCCATAAGCAAAGCTTCCCAAAGAGCGTGGCACAAAACTCTCAGATTGCAACACTTTGACATTGGCATGTCGGCCTGAGAACTCCAAACGACCTTGAGAAAAAAAATATTTTGTATATGTTGAGCGTGTATTTGTGTGCTGCAAATGTTGTGTCTATTTATCATGCCAAGAAAATTACCAAGCTGCAAATATGTCAAGCTAAATCTGATGACAATGCTTCTCACACACACGCATACACACACACACACACACACACACACACACGCACACACACTCACTTACTTAGAGAGAGAGATCGCGTGCCGCACAGCCTCAAGTCCAATTCCAATTACAATTGCAAATTCAAGGGTATACCAAATGTGTATAGAGTATATAGTAGCTAACCTAAGTACATACTTACCGCTTCCGTCTGTGTGAAATCGTTTACGTTCGTCTCAAAATTCCATTGAGCTGCCACATTAGCGGTGCACTCGAGCGAGCCCTTCTGATCGGTTTCGACTAGTAGATTACGTAACTTCTCCAGCTCCTGCTGATAGCGACGATCCTGTTGATATCGCTGCCGTTCCACATAGCCTTGATTCAGATTGAATCTATCCTGGTTGTATAGATAGGGATTTTCAAAACGATTTCGATTATTGTTCACATCCACGAATTCCACATTGGGATTGTTATTGTAGGTGGGATTTTCATCTGTAATGGGTCGATTGTTAGGCAGATCATTAAAGCTGCCCTGGTTGCGATCAGTGTGTGATGAAGTGGGTCCATAGTTGTGATTCGCATAACGATTATCTTGTCCACGATCGCGATTCACAACCGCACTGAAGGGTGAATCACTGGCACGATCACTGAAATTAAATCGTGGTGTCGGATAGGCGTAACCCAATCGCATGCGTTCGTCATAGGTCTGACCGTACTGCAAATGAGATATCATTAGATGCTGCTTCAAAAGACAACACTCATCGACAACACACCCTGAAGTCATCCAATCCATCATCGCTACCGCTTCCCGCTCCTCTACCACCCCCATCATCTGTATAGGGTGGTCCGTAACGCTGACTACGATCGCGATCAGCCCTTAACTGGGCTGGGGTGGTTGCCACATTGGGCGTGTAGCCATTGTAGGATATTTCTGGCTGTGGTGTGGGTAAATTGAGTTGGGGTTCAGCTTGTGCAAGACTCCATATGCTGGAGCATATGATAATCAAGCAATGCCACATAGTCGTTTGTATCATGCAGCGAGATCTATATATTTAAAACTCTCAAGGTCAACTCGCAACAATTGTTAAATCATTCACAAGCAATTACACAATTTTAATTGCAGTTTTATGGCTTTAACTTTAACGTTGAAAAGTCAAACTGAAAAGGTTTTTTGTGACGCGAAGAATCTTATAGAAAGCACAGTACAGGGTATTTCCCAAGAAGATCACTGATCATCACGTGGAGAAAGAAGAAACAGACAACGATGCTTGAGAGAAATTTGGTGCGATAACTATTATTTTAGAAATTTTTAATATTACTTAAGTAATTTCAATGCAGATTTCAAGCTTTAAGCGCAGATCATGTCATATGAACTTTTTCGACATGCATTACACTTGATTTTATTTCACATATTTTCTTATTACTTTCCGTTTTGAAACTTTTTCAGAGCCCGTGCACCCACGTAACGTCACGTAACGCGTCTAAAACTCTACTGACTTAAGTGTAAGAATATTTTTCGAAATTACTTTGGGAATTTTTTTTCGTTTGTGACTCAAAAGTGAATTCAAACTTAAGCATTGCGTCGCAGTTGCAGTCAACGTCGCTGTCGCGGTTGCAGTCGACGTAATGCCCAATATTTCTGTATGTTGTGTAAGATAATCGCAAGTAGCACTGAGACAAACTGTGAGTTGACGTCGCTGTTGACGACAACAAAACAAGCAACAATCACAACACCCATAAAAATCAGCGAAAAGCTTGGGAAAACAATAGGGCAAGTGCATGTGTGTGTCTGTGTGTGCATGTGTAAACGTTTAGCATGCATGTTTTCGATTATAAGGGAAGGTAAGGGCATAAATACTACAAAACACAAGTACGTTGACGAGCACTAATCAGTTAAGAAAAAGCTTTAACCGCATAATTACAACGACTGTGAGAAAGTTGCCAACAAGTTGTGAGTGATTACTTAGGAAATAAAATGAATGAGTCGCCGGCAATGAGTGGGAGTTGCTTGAGTCAAAAATAAACTAACAAGTTTTTATTTATTTTCAGGCAATAAAACTTCTCTTTATTGTTTGAAAACTTGTTATGCATAGTAAAATACAAATGCTTATCCCATTAAGAGCCGCTGCTCTTAAGTAACAAGCAAATGTAAGGAAAGTACCTTACTGTTAATAATTATTATAAATTTCTCAGATGAAAAATCCTTATGTTAATTGCGAGCAATCATTAACTGTCCTAAAAAGCATAACGTAACCTAAACAAAGCGCGCAGTCAAACGTAAAATAAGCATTAAATCAATTGTTTACTATTAATTTTAACTTAGCGGTCGCTGCTGCTGTTGGCGTCGCTACTGCAGCGCATGCGTTTAATTGCGATGCAAAACACGGCGCGTAGCAGTCGACTGCGGAATGTTTGTTAGTGTCACTCTTGACCTAGCCGCATGTGAAAAAGTGTTTTGACTCATGCAAAAGCTTTTGCGAGTGTTATTGGTGTTATTAATAATTGCAATGCAAACGGAGATCGCTAGAAAAGATTATCAGCGAAGAGAGTATTCGCCACAAGGTGCTAACTGGATGAGGCGCATGAGAAACTGACTTTCCAGACTGATTGATGCTTTGATTGCACTCCGCTGTCATACTAAATTTAGGTAATGCTGTTGATATTTCTATGACTCATGGTGTAATTAGTTCGGGATTGGGTTTTTGGTCTACGCCTCGAAAATGAGCTCATAAAAATAAATGCGGTTTGCACCTGGAACAGCACAGCTGATTTATTTATTTACTTTATGTGGTCTAAATTGTTTAAAACCCAAAAAAAAAAAACTTTATGTGGTCTGAAAGTCAAGATTAAGTACTTTAGTTACTTGAAATACTTACGTGAAGTATAGGTTCTACAACCCACAGCAAGCGTGGGAAAGTAATAAACATTAGGTGTCAGCTACTAATTGATCTATGCATATGTATGAATAATCCGTAAGGCAGCCATTTATATCTACAACAGATTTACTTTATTCTTATTAAGTGTTTGCCACAACCTCAAAGTCATCATAATGTATTGCATTTAAATTATAGTCTCGCGTTGATGAACTTTTTGTTTAAGCTGTTGTAGCATTTTAGATATTTTTTCCGGCTCTCTTCGTTTGTTTCAGCACAAAACGTTCGATGCGCCTTATGCACAAATTAATTACAGCTTTATTAATTTTTCTGATACTGAATGTCAGAAAATTTGCTAGGAAAAAAACTAGTCGCATTCTTTAAAGATTTGTATCAAAAACATGGTTGCCACGACCACCCAGGCCGCCCGTCTATCAACAATAATAAATGATAAATAATAGCATTATTGTAAAAAAGCGTTGGGCGCTTTGTCCATATTTCTCGTACATCGAGCGCCCAACGCTTTTTTTTACAATAATGCTAGTATTTATCATTTATTATTGTTTTAAGCTTATTTGAAAAATTATTTTTAACTTTTTAGTTTGATATGCTCTAAAAGCGTGTTTTTTAGTTTTTTTAAACTATATTTATTTTTCACTTTTTAGTTCGATGTATTATAAAAGCATGTTTTTTAGTTTTTTTTTAAACTATATTTATTTTTATTATATAAACTCTTTTAAACTATCGATTACATATGTATGCAAGAAAGCTTATAAAAGCATGTCTTCAAATTTTTTTGATTTACTTGTTAAGGTTCTGTAATATTTATATATTTAGTTAATTACATCTTGAATATATTAGTTAAAACTGGCTACTGGGGCCTTCGACTCATGTTCTGTAATAAACAAGTAAGAAGGCTCTAGTCGGGAGAGCCCGACTAGGAGATACCCTGAACCCAGTTGCAATAAATAAATTAAATTTATGTAAGACTTTGGTATGCTGACTTATCTTCAATCGATTAAATTCGATAGCTCCGGTGTTTCTCAACCGATTTGGACGAAATTTTCAGAAAAGTTCTATCATTACCCATTACTTCAACCCTAATTTTTACATTTTCTAAATTCGATATTTTATTGTTATCGATATTATGTGTATATCGGAAACCAGAATAGTTATCGATAATTTGAAGCAAACTTGTTCTGCTCATGGTATTGGAGAACTTAAATACAAAATCAGAAGTCTCTAGCTCTTGTAGTCTCTGAGATCCACGCGTTCAAACAGACAGACAGACGGACAGACAGACAGACAGACGGACATGGCTATATCGTCTCAACTGTTGATGCTGATCAAGAATATATATACTGTATAGGGTCGGAGATGCTTCCTTCTGCCTGTTACATGCTTTTGCACAAAACTTATTTACCCATTTTGTGGGTTAAGGGTATAAAAAATCTAAATGTACGAGTTTAATCATGGCAAGATAATAGGCCCATTCCATGTTTGACCCGCCTTTCAATTTACAGCATACTTTTCAAGCCCAGAAATCTTATGATTTATCTACTGCATACTTTCGGACATACCCGAATTCTATAGCCAACCAACTTCCAAGCCATGCACACGATTTTGCTGCGTCAGCCAATCCAAACGGATTGGTTATAGTTTCGATCTTAAATTTAGAACGCATTAAACATTATGTGCGATATGTGCGATATGTGCGATATGTGCTTGAATTCGGAACATTTTTTGTAGCTTTTTTTTAATAATTGAAACAACTAGCCCAAAATCAGTCCATAACATTGGTTAAACCAAGAACTGTATGTAGCATACTATGGGAAACTGTTAGCAAACTTTATGCCGGGTAGATGGCAGCGGGGAGAGTGCGTATTATTCGTACCGAATTAGAAACCTTTATTGGCCTTGATTTTCTGTGTGTGGGCAAATAGAAATTATCCTACCAGGCAAACCCAACCAATCTGCACCCTGTACTTATCTGAGCTTGCGCAGGTATCGAGGACAGGCGCCAGAGAGAGAGCAAAACATTTGCCCAATGCATCCATAAAATTGGGAAAGGTTTCATCCCGCAGCAGCGCTACAGCTGTGCTAAAGCAGCTGGAAAATAATGCAGCTCAAATTGTGCCTCAAAATTGGAGAGCGTGAAAAATTGCTGGGACTTGTGCCAGCACCAGTGTTGCCAGGTTTTGAGCGCCCGCATAAGCTAATAGCCAATAGAGGTGGAGAACTATCGATGGCACTATCGATGGTTGTGCGCTATCGATTGTGCCATCGATAGTGCGCTTTGCCACCTATACCTCCCAACATAAGTTATCAATGGCAGCAATCAAAGGATAGTTACCGAACGTATTTCTTACCAACTGCCCTCCCCATCCCCCCCCCTTCCCCCTCACTCTACCTTCATGTCAGGGGAGGCGCTTATAAACTACTTTATTATCCTTCAATAAGACTGTAATGTGTGTGCTTCAAAACATTTACTTATGTTTGGGCTTGTAATTCCCAACTGGTTTAAGTGTTAACCAGTACCTTACCCAGACAAAAGCCTCGGACCATTGGCTGTGTTCAGCAGTGGTTGTTCTGCTCAACATAAGTTATCAAGAGCAGTTATCGATCGTGTTTTTTACCACCTGCCTTCCCCCCCTCCACCTTCCCCCTCACCCTACCTTCAAATCTAGGGTGGCGCTTGTCAACTACTTTATTATCCTTCAATAAGACTGTAATGTGTGTGCTTCAAAACATTTACTTATGTTTGGGCTTGTAATTCCCAACTGGTTTAAGTGTTAACCAGTACCTTACCCAGACAAAAGCCTCGGACCATTGGCTGTGTTCAGCAGTGGTTGTTCTGCTCAACATAAGTTATCAAGAGCAGTTATCGATCGTGTTTTTTACCACCTGCCTTCCCCCCCTCCACCTTCCCCCTCACCCTACCTTCAGGTCTAGGGTGGCGCTTGTCAACTACTTTATTATCCTTCAATAAGACTGTAATGTGTGTGCTTCAAAACATTTACTTATGTTTGGGCTTGTAATTCCCAACTGGTTTAAGTGTTAACCAGTACCTTACCCAGACAAAAGCCTCGAACCATTGGCCGTGTTCAGCAGTGGTTGTTCTGCTCAACATAAGTTATCAAGAGCAGTTATCGATCGTGTTTTTTACCACCTGCCTTCCCCCCCCTCCACCTCCACCTTCACCCCCACCGCCATCCCCCCCTCCACCTTCCCCCTCCACCTACCACCATCCACCTTCCCCCCTTCACCATCCCCACCACCTTACCCCTTCACTAACCCCCCTCCACCAACCCCCTCACCTTACCTTCAGGTCTAGGGTGGCGCTTGTCAACTACTTTATTATCCTTCAATAAGACTGTAATGTGTGTGCTTCAAAACATTACTTATGTTTGGGCTTGTAATTCCCAACTGGTTTAAGTGTTAACCAGTACCTTACCCAGACAAAAGCCTCAAACCATTGGCTGTGTTCAGCAGTGGTTGTTCTGCTCAACATAAGTTATCAAGAGCAGTTATCGATCGTGTTTTTTACCACCTGCCTTCCCCCCCCTCCACCTTCCCCCCTACACCTTCCCCTCCACCTTCCACATCCACCTCCCCACTTCACCTTCCCTCCACCTACCCCTTCACCTTCCCCCTCCAACCAACCCCTCACCATACCTTCAGGTCTAGGGTGGCGCTTGTCAACTACTTTATTATCCTTCAATAAGACTGTAATGTGTGTGCTTCAAAAATGTACTTATGTTTGGGCTGTAATTCCCAACTGGTTTAAGTGTTAACCAGTACCTTACCCAGACAAAAGCCTCGAACCATTGGCTGTGTTCAGCAGTGGTTGTTCTGCTCAACATAAGTTATCAAGAGCAGTTACCGATCGTGTTTTTTACCACCTGCTTCCCCCCCTCCCCCCCTTCCACATTCCCCCTCACCATCACCCTACGTTCAGGTCTAGGGTGGCGCTTGTAAACTACTTTATATCCTTCAATAAGACTGTAATGTGTGTGCTTCAAAACATTTACTTATGTTTGGGCTTGTAATTCCCAACTGGTTTAAGTGTTAACCAGTACCTTACCCAGACAAAAGCCTCGGACCATTGGCTGTGTTCAGCAGTGGTTGTTCTGCTCAACATAAGTTATCAAGAGCAGTTATCGATCGTGTTTTTTACCACCTGCCTTCCCCCCCTCCCTCATCCTTCCCCCCGCCGTCACCTTCCCCCTCACCATACCTTCAGGTCTAGGGTGGCGCTTGTCAACTACTTTATTATCCTTCAATAAGACTGTAATGTGTGTGCTTCAAAACATTTACTTATGTTTGGGCTTGTAATTCCCAACTGGTTTAAGTGTTAACCAGTACCTTACCCAGACAAAAGCCTCGGACCATTGGCTGTGTTCAGCAGTGGTTGTTCTGCTCAACATAAGTTATCAAGAGCAGTTATCGATCGTGTTTTTTACCACCTGCCTTTCCCCCCTCCACCTTTCCCCCCCCTCCACCTTTCCCCCACCGCCACCATCCCCCTCACCTTACCTTCAGGTCTGGGGAGGCGCTTGTCAACTACTTTATTATCCTTCAATAAGACTGTAATGTGTGTGCTTCAAAACATTTACTTATGTTTGGGCTTGTAATTCCCAACTGGCTTAAGCGTTAACCAGTACCTTACCCAGACAAAAGCCTTGAACCATTGGCTGTGTTCAGCAGTGGTTGTTCTGCTCAACATAAGTTATCAAGAGCAGTTATCGATCGTGTTTTTTACCACCTGCTTCCCCCCCCCCCCCCTTCCACATTCCCCCTCACCCTCACCCTACCTTCAGGTCTAGGGTGGCGCTTGTCAACTACTTTATTATCCTTCAATAAGACTGTAATGTGTGTGCTTCAAAACATTTACTTATGTTTGGGCTTGTAATTCCCAACTGGTTTAAGTGTTAACCAGTACCTTACCCAGACAAAAGCCTCGGACCATTGGCTGTGTTCAGCAGTGGTTGTTCTGCTCAACATAAGTTATCAAGAGCAGTTATCGATCGTGTTTTTTACCACCTGCCTTCCCCCCCCCCCCCTCTCCACAATCCCCCTCACCCTACCTTCAGGTCTAGGGTGGCGCTTGTCAACTACTTTATTATCCTTCAATAAGACTGTAATGTGTGTGCTTCAAAACATTTACTTATGTTTGGGCTTGTAATTCCCAACTGATTTAAGTGTTAACCAGTACCTTACCCAGACAAAAGCCTCAAACCATTGGCTGTGTTCAGCAGTGGTTGTTCTGCTCAACAAAAGTTATCAAGAGCAGTTATCGATCGTGTTTTTTACCACCTGCCTTCCCCCCCCTCCACCTTCACCACCACCGCCATCCCCCCCCCTCCACCTTCCCCCTCCACCTACCACCATCCACCTTCCCCCTTCACCATCCCCACCACCTTACCCTTCACTACCCCCCTCCACCAACCCCCTCACCTTACCTTCAGGTCTAGGGTGGCGCTTGTCAACTACTTTATTATCCTTCAATAAGACTGTAATGTGTGTGCTTCAAAACATTTACTTATGTTTGGGCTTGTAATTCCCAACTGGTTTAAGTGTTAACCAGTACCTTACCCAGACAAAAGCCTCAAACCATTGGCTGTGTTCAGCAGTGGTTGTTCTGCTCAACATAAGTTATCAAGAGCAGTTATCGATCGTGTTTTTTACCACCTGCCTTCCCCCCCCTCCACCTTCCCCCCCTCCACCTTCCCCCTCCACCTTCCACCATCCACCTTCCCCACTTCACCTTCCCCTCCACCTTACCCCTTCACCTTCCCCCTCCAACCAACCCCCTCACCATACCTTCAGGTCTAGGGTGGCGCTTGTCAACTACTTTATTATCCTTCAATAAGACTATAATGTGTGTGCTTCAAAAAATGTACTTATGTTTGGGCTTGTAATTCCCAACTGGTTTAAGTGTTAACCAGTACCTTACCCAGACAAAAGCCTCAAACAATTGGCTGTGTTCAGCAGTGGTTGTTCTGCTCAACATAAGTTATCAAGAGCAGTTACCGATCGTGTTTTTACCACCTGCTTCCCCCTCCCCCCCTTCCACATTCCCCCTCACCATCACCCTACGTTCAGGTCTAGGGTGGCGCTTGTAAACTACTTTATTATCCTTCAATAAGACTGTAATGTGTGTGCTTCAAAACATTTACTTATGTTTGGGCTTGTAATTCCCAACTGGTTTAAGTGTTAACCAGTACCTTACCCAGACAAAAGCCTCGGACCATTGGCTGTGTTCAGCAGTGGTTGTTCTGCTCAACATAAGTTATCAAGAGCAGTTATCGATCGTGTTTTTTACCACCTGCCTTCCCCCCTCCCTCATCCTTTCCCCCCGCCGCCACCTTCCCCCTCACCATACCTTCAGGTCTAGGGTGGCGCTTGTCAACTACTTTATTATCCTTCAATAAGACTGTAATGAGTGTGCTTCAAAACATTTACTTATGTTTTTGCTTGTAATTCCCAACTGTTTTAAGTGTTAACCAGTACCTTACCCAGACAAAAGCCTCGGACCATTGGCTGTGTTCAGCAGTGGTTGTTCTGCTCAACATAAGTTATCAAGAGCAGTTATCGATCGTGTTTTTTACCACCTGCCTTTCCCCCCCCCACCACCACCTTCCCCCTCACCTTACCTTCAGGTCTGGGGAGGCGCTTATAAACAACTTTATTATCCTTCAATAAGACTGTAATGTGTGTGCTTCAAAACATTTACTTATGTTTGGGCTTGTAATTCCCAACTGGCTTAAGCGTTAACCAGTACCTTACCCAGACAAAAGCCTTGAACCATTGGCTGTGTTCAGCAGTGGTTGTTCTGCTCAACATAAGTTATCAAGAGCAGTTACCGATCGTGTTTTTTACCACCTGCTTCCCCCCCCCCCTTCCACATTCCCCCTCACCCTCACCCTACCTTCAGGTCTAGGGTGGCGCTTGTAAACTACTTTATTATCCTTCAATAAGACTGTAATGTGTGTGCTTCAAAACATTTACTTATGTTTTTGCTTGTAATTCCCAACTGGTTTAAGTGTTAACCAGTACCTTACCCAGACAAAAGCCTCGGACCATTGGCTGTGTTCAGCAGTGGTTGTTCTGCTCAACATAAGTTATCAAGAGCAGTTATCGATCGTGTTTTTTACCACCTGCCTTTTCCCCCCTCCACCTTTCCCCCCACCACCACCTTCCCCCTCACCATACCTTCAGGTCTAGGGTGGCGCTTGTAAACTACTTTATTATCCTTCAATAAGACTGTAATGTGTGTGCTTCAAAACATTTACTTATGTTTGGGCTTGTAATTCCGAACTGGTTTAAGTGTTAACCAGTACCTTACCCAGACAAAAGCCTTGAACCATTGGCTGTGTTCAGCAGTGGTTGTTCTGCTCAACATAAGTTATCAAGAGCAGTTATCGATCGTGTTTTTTACCACCTGCTTCCCCCCCCCCCCACCTTCCACATTCCCCCTCACCCTCACCCTACGTTCAGGTCTAGGGTGGCGCTTGTAAACTACTTTATTATCCTTCAATAAGACTGTAATGTGTGTGCTTCAAAACATTTACTTATGTTTGGGCTTGTAATTCCGAACTGGTTTAAGTGTTAACCAGTACCTTACCCAGACAAAAGCCTTGAACCATTGGCTGTGTTCAGCAGTGGTTGTTCTGCTCAACATAAGTTATCAAGAGCAGTTATCGATCGTGTTTTTTACCACCTGCTTCCCCCCCCCCCCTTCCACATTCCCCCTCACCCTCACCCTACCTGCAGGTCTAGGGTGGCGCTTGTAAACTACTTTATTATCCTTCAATAAGACTGTAATGTGTGTGCTTCAAAACATTTACTTATGTTTTTGCTTTTAATTCCCAACTGGTTTAAGTGTTAACCAGTACCTTACCCAGACAAAAGCCTCGGACCATTGGCTGTGTTCAGCAGTGGTTGTTCTGCTCAACATAAGTTATCAAGAGCAGTTATCGATCGTGTTTTTTACCACCTGCCTTTCCCCCCTCCACCTTTCCCCCCCTCCACCTTTCCCCCCACCACCACCTTCCCCTCACCTTACCTTCAGGTCTGGGGTGGCGCTTGTAAACTACTTTATTATCCTTCAATAAGACTGTAATGTGTGTGCTTCAAAACATTTACTTATGTTTGGGCTTGTAATTCCCAACTGGCTTAAGCGTTAACCAGTACCTTACCCAGACAAAAGCCTTGAACCATTGGCTGCGTTCAGCAGTGGTTGTTCTGCTCAACATAAGTTATCAAGAGCAGTTATCGATCGTGTTTTTTACCACCTGCCTTCCCCCCCCCCCTCTCCACAAATCCCCCTCACCCTACCTTCAGGTCTAGGGTGGTGCTTGTCAACTACTTTATTATCCTTCAATAAGACTGTAATGTGTGTGCTTCAAAACATTTACTTATGTTTGGGCTTGTAATTCCCAACTGATTTAAGTGTTAACCAGTACCTTACCCAGACAAAAGCCTCAAACCATTGGCTGTGTTCAGCAGTGGTTGTTCTGCTCAACAAAATTATCAAGAGCAGTTATCGATCGTGTTTTTTACCACCTGCTTCCCCCCCCCCCCCTTCCACATTCCCCCTCACCCTCACCCTACCTGCAGGTCTAGGGTGGCGCTTGTAAACTACTTTATTATCCTTCAATAAGACTGTAATGTGTGTGCTTCAAAACATTTACTTATGTTGGGCTTGTAATTCCCAACTGATTTAAGTGTTAACCAGTACCTTACCCAGACAAAAGCCTCAAACCATTGGCTGTGTTCAGCAGTGGTTGTTCTGCTCAACAAAAATTATCAAGAGCAGTTATCGATCGTGTTTTTTACCACCTGCCTTCCCCCCCTCCACCTTCACCCCCACCGCCATCCCCCCCCTCCACCTTCCCCCTCCACCTACCACCATCCACCTTCCCCCCTTCACCATCCCACCACCTTACCCCTTCACTAACCCCCCTCCACCAACCCCCTCACCTTACCTTCAGGTCTAGGGTGGCGCTTGTCAACTACTTTATTATCCTTCAATAAGACTGTAATGTGTGTGCTTCAAAACATTTACTTATGTTTGGGCTTGTAATTCCCAACTGGTTTAAGTGTTAACCAGTACCTTACCCAGACAAAAGCCTCAAACCATTGGCTGTGTTCAGCAGTGGTTGTTCTGCTCAACATAAGTTATCAAGAGCAGTTATCGATCGTGTTTTTTACCACCTGCCTTCCCCCCCCCTCCACCTTCCCCCCCTCCACCTTCCCCCTCCACCTTCCACCATCCACCTTCCCCACTTCACCTTCCCCTCCACCTTACCCCTTCACCTTCCCCCTCCAACCAACCCCCTCACCATACCTTCAGGTCTAGGGTGGCGCTTGTCAACTACTTTATTATCCTTCAATAAGACTATAATGTGTGTGCTTCAAAAAATGTACTTATGTTTGGGCTTGTAATTCCCAACTGGTTTAAGTGTTAACCAGTACCTTACCCAGACAAAAGCCTCAAACAATTGGCTGTGTTCAGCAGTGGTTGTTCTGCTCAACATAAGTTATCAAGAGCAGTTACCGATCGTGTTTTTTACCACCTGCTTCCCCCCTCCCCCCCTTCCACATTCCCCTCACCATCACCCTACGTTCAGGTCTAGGGTGGCGCTTGTAAACTACTTTATTATCCTTCAATAAGACTGTAATGTGTGTGCTTCAAAACATTTACTTATGTTTGGGCTTGTAATTCCCAACTGGTTTAAGTGTTAACCAGTACCTTACCCAGACAAAAGCCTCGGACCATTGGCTGTGTTCAGCAGTGGTTGTTCTGCTCAACATAAGTTATCAAGAGCAGTTATCGATCGTGTTTTTTACCACCTGCCTTCCCCCCCTCCCTCATCCTTTCCCCCCGCCGCCACCTTCCCCCTCACCATACCTTCAGGTCTAGGGTGGCGCTTGTCAACTACTTTATTATCCTTCAATAAGACTGTAATGAGTGTGCTTCAAAACATTTACTTATGTTTTTGCTTGTAATTCCCAACTGGTTTAAGTGTTAACCAGTACCTTACCCAGACAAAAGCCTCGGACCATTGGCTGTGTTCAGCAGTGGTTGTTCTGCTCAACATAAGTTATCAAGAGCAGTTATCGATCGTGTTTTTTACCACCTGCCTTCCCCCCTTTACCTTTCCCCCCCCCCTCCACCTTTCCCCCACCACCACCTTCCCCCTCACCTTACCTGCAGTTATCGATCGTGTTTTTACCACCTGCTTCCCCCCCCCCACCTTCCACATTCCCCTCACCCTCACCCTACCTTCAGGTCTAGGGTGGCGCTTGTAAACTACTTTATTATCCTTCAATAAGACTGTAATGTGTGTGCTTCAAAACATTTACATATGTTTGGGCTTGTAATTCCGAACTGGTTTAAGTGTTAACCAGTACCTTACCCAGACAAAAGCCTTGAACCATTGGCTGTGTTCAGCAGTGGTTGTTCTGCTCAACATAAGTTATCAAGAGCAGTTATCGATCGTGTTTTTTACCACCTGCTTCCCCCCCCCCCTTCCACATTCCCCCTCACCCTCACCCTACCTGCAGGTCTAGGGTGGCGCTTGTAAACTACTTTATTATCCTTCAATAAGACTGTAATGTGTGTGCTTCAAAACATTTACTTATGTTTTTGCTTGTAATTCCCAACTGGTTTAAGTGTTAACCAGTACCTTACCCAGACAAAAGCCTCGGACCATTGGCTGTGTTCAGCAGTGGTTGTTCTGCTCAACATAAGTTATCAAGAGCAGTTATCGATCGTGTTTTTTACCACCTGCCTTTCCCCCCCTCCACCTTTCCCCCCCCTCCACCTTTCCCCCACCACCACCTTCCCCCTCACCTTACCTTCAGGTCTGGGGTGGCGCTTGTAAACTACTTTATTATCCTTCAATAAGACTGTAATGTGTGTGCTTCAAAACATTTACTTATGTTTGGGCTTGTAATTCCCAACTGGCTTAAGCGTTAACCAGTACCTTACCCAGACAAAAGCCTTGAACCATTGGCTGTGTTCAGCAGTGGTTGTTCTGCTCAACATAAGTTATCAAGAGCAGTTACCGATCGTGTTTTTTACCACCTGCTTCCCCCCCCCCCCTTCCACATTCCCCCTCACCCTCACCCTACCTTCAGGTCTAGGGTGGCGCTTGTAAACTACTTTATTATCCTTCAATAAGACTGTAATGTGTGTGCTTCAAAACATTTACTTATGTTTGGGCGTGTAATTCCCAACTGGCTTAAGCGTTAACCAGTACCTTACCCAGACAAAAGCCTTGAACCATTGGCTGTGTTCAGCAGTGGTTGTTCTGCTCAACATAAGTTATCAAGAGCAGTTATCGATCGTGTTTTTGACCACCTGCTTCCCCCCCCCCCCCTTCCACATTCCCCCTCACCCTACCTTCAGGTCTAGGGTGGCGCTTGTAAACTACTTTATTATCCTTCAATAAGACTGTAATGTGTGTGCTTCAAAACATTTACTTATGTTTGGGCTTGTAATTCCCAACTGGTTTAAGTGTTAACCAGTACCTTACCCAGACAAAAGCCTCAAACCATTGGCTGTGTTCAGCATTAGTTGCTCTGCCCAACATAAGTTATCAAGAGCAGTTATCGATCGTGTTTTTACCACCTGCCTTCCCCCCCTTCCACCTTCCCCCCTCCACCTTCCCCCCTCCACCTTCCCCCTCACACTACCTTCAGGTCTAGGGTGGCGCTTGTCAACTACTTTATTATCCTTCAATAAGACTATAATGTGTGTGGTTCAAAACATTTACTTATGTTTGGGCTTGTAATTCCCAACTGGTTTAAGTGTTAACCAGTACCTTACCCAGACAAAAGCCTCGGACCATTGGCTGTGTTCAGCATTAGTTGCTCTGCCCAACATAAGTTATCAAGAGTAGTTATCGATCGGGTTTCTTACCACCTGCCTTCCAGCTCTGATATACATTTTTCTCAATGATCCTCTCACATGTGCATGGAATTGTACAAAACGTGGCTGCAAAGAGGACATCAATTTATTAAGCAGACACATGTAATAAAGACCAGCAAAGCTATATAGAAAGTTTATATGGTAAAAAATGGCATTATTTAGGTTGATAAGAAATTCTTTGCTTAGTCTCAATGTTATTCCATACCTTACTTAACTTTTCGGCTTATAGAAAAGCTTCTCTTCAAAAATTTTTTTTATATAATTGTATTGAAGAATCGAATTCTAAAGTGGAAAGTTGTAGATAGAGAAACCGAGACCCCCACGCTTTCTTAAGACTTTAAATGTTCTATTTGGTTGCTTTAACAACTTTTCAGGTAGCTGCAATAAATTTCCCTACACACAACATAAAATCATATATTTTTCCTTTATTTTATTTGCAAGTCACCCACTATTAAACCTCACACAACTTCTAATTTACTTACAATGATTAAGACTCATTTGATCATTATATCAAATATTCGTTTAGTTCTTTTCACATTCTTATAAGCTTCAATCAAATATTCGAAACATGTAAAAAAAAACACATTTAGCTCTAGGAGAATAATATGTTGTGTACTGGCGCAGCTATTAAAGTCATCTGGCTCAGGGGCCAAAATACCATGGCCAACCATAGTCAACAAATGGGACCATTATAATGCGCTCCACTTAAATCAAGTAGAAAAAATAAACAACGATTTTTGATTTTCAAATTGCTTTTAATACTGCACATTAATATTGTACTGTTATTCATCAAATCACTTTAGAAATAAATCAAATCAGAAACTTTAAATTAGGACGACACGCATTCTATAAAACAAAAAAAGAAAATTGTAATACTTGCTTTTGTTATTTAATAATCTATTGAGAACTTACTATCAGACGCTGTCCAGCCAATGTGCACTTTATTCTTAATATTCTCTGCCTCGAGCCAGACGCGTAGGGGCTCAAAGTATTCGGCTATGGCCTTGCCTGTCATAACGCGCTCACCATTGAAAGCCTCCAATACATCGGGCCAGGGTTTAGAGGCGCCGAGAGAGAGCATGTTGCTGTATCGAGAAATTTTAGGTTAAAGAATGTACCAAATGGTAGTCTTGTTAATTATACTCACTGGAAAGCAGCACCAGCAGCTGCACTACCATAGATATCGCAGTTATCCAAAGGCAATTCGGGATTCTTGGGATCATACTGACCAGCCTTGATGCAGGCAGACTTGTAGAATTGGAATTGAATGATAAACGAAACCAGATACCTGTGAAAAAAAGTAATAAACATTTAAATAACATAATTCCCAAAAGATTTAGAACAATCACTTTAACAATATTTAAAATTGACAGCAATTTTAATTTTGATATAAAATTTTATGACATCTAGGAAGTTACTTTTCAGATTTAAATCAAATTTATTATCACACAAATGCCAATAAATAATTATTGTCGATTAAACTGCTGTTAATACAACAAATTTCATTTTAAAAACAGTTCAAAGATAGTTAACCGTACGTTTTATACCCTTAAATTCCTAACTCTAGAAGAATTACTCACCTCGCATATTCCACATCCGCGGATACGTGATACTTGGCAGGGGCATCAAAGTCCTTCTCGGTGCGCACATATGGTGGCTCAATACCAGAGTACTCCTCGCGCAGCTTCCAGAATGCACAATTCCAGTTGGCCTTGTCCACCTCGCCGCGAAACAGAGACCAACGATACTTGTCCATGGTGAAAGCAAACGGCAAGAAGACAATCTTATCCAACGCCGTCAGGAAGAGCTGATTAATGCGCGCCTCCTCATCGAGCACAAAGTTCTTAAGCAGACCGATCTTCTCTAAATGCTTGGGTGTTGACACCGACAGAGAAAGGACATCTCCGACAGCTTCATGGAAACCAGGATTGGCACCAGTGCGATAAACAAATGGTAAATGCTGGTATTGCAGGAAATATTGGATATGTCCTAGCTCATGGTGCACAACGAAGAACTGAGACTGGGTCACTGCGGTGCACTGTTTTATGCGAACATCGTCCTGTAGATAAAAGTCCCAAGCGCTGGCATGACAAATCAAATCGCGTCCATCTGTTGGCTTTTCAATGATCGATTTCCTCCAGAAATTCCTAAAAGAGTGAAACGCAAAATGAATTTTCCACTTGACAATGGACCTTGTTAACTTCATACTGTGGCAACTTGGTCAGATTCATGGAGGTAAAGAAGTCATCGCCCATCTGGAACATCTTCAATGGAGTGTATCCCTGCTTGACCATCTCCGGGGTGACATCCACCAGCGGTTTGTCTGGGAAGGGTGTCACCAGATCCGCAATATCGGACCACTGTTGTGCCCACATATTGCCCAGCAGGTGCATGGGCAGAGGACCTTTTTCGGTCACAATCTTATCGCCATAGTGTTGCCTCAAACGATAGCGCACATAGCCATGGATTTGCTCATACAGCGGACGAATTTCAGCAAAGATGTCCTCCAGCTGCTTCTCAAAAGTTGCATCCTCATACTCATCTAACCAGAGCTCCGCACCAGATGTGAAGTCTATTATGGATTAGATGAAATCATAACAATAAGATTACAGTGAATATATACTGTAGAAATTTAGTTAAGATTAAGTTCAATACTGATAATATTATTACTTACTATTCAGTTTAGCTGCCTTTGTATTCAGCTCAACGTAACGTTCGAATTGAGGTCGAACCGCTGTGCCGGCCTTTTCATAAAACTGTAGCCAATAATATTTCAGCTCCTCGTGATCACGACTTTTGGTAATGACCTCCTCTATTTCCGGTTCGAGTGCTAGATCACATTTGGTGTTATTCTTGTAGTCGCATACCTTGACCTTAGCATAGTTAGATTCCATGGCGGAGACCGTCTCCAGGAACTCGGCATAGTCGGCCTCGGACAAAGCGGCATAGCCAAGTTTGGTAAGAGCCTTAAACTGACGCTTCAGGTCCTCGCTTTGATAGCTACGCCAATTGAATCGCTGTGTTTCAACAGAGACCTCCTTCAGGAACTTGGCCAACTCAGCAGATACCTCGTTCTTTGTTTTCTCAGTCTCATCGTTTATATTGGAAGCATAGGCCCAGGATGCTTCTGTGTCGAGATTGGTGCGTCTGGCCTGCTCCTTATTTAAATTCTCCAAATACTCCCTAGCCTGTATTTCTTCCTTGATCGCGGCTTGCGTTATCTGTAAGGGGACATTTTATTTTCATATGTGTTCTGGAGTAGTGTAGTGTTGTGAAACCTACTGCTAAAGTTGCCAATAACAGGGCCACCAAAAGCTGCTTCATAGTTCCAAAGCTCTCCGCTGAAAGTAGAAAGTATATTTTTTTAGAATTTAGACCGAGACTGTTAATTTACTAAATCAAATTGAGCGAACCCACACAGCTGACGCTGATCTTGAGTCTATAACCTGTCTCAACTTAATTAATTAAGATGACCCTGACCATGGTCAGTCTGTATACATTCGTAACACCGTTTTTATTAAAAAATTATTGATTGATAAGCATATAGTCCGTAATTCCAAGAATAGTTTAGTTTAAGGTGCTATAAGATTTGCTAAGTGATATAGAAAAAATATATGTATGTGTACCCATGGTTTCAAAAATACTTGTTTCGTGGGTTTTTTGTGCATATTCTGAGATAAAAAACTAATAAACTTTGTAAATTTGTGTATGCTCAGGGTGTTCTAAAATATGGCTATTCAGCAAAATATAATTGTTGACTTTAATAGCCAACTTTTAAAATATGGCTTCACTTATTACTAAGCGTTAAATCACAAAGTCTTTAATCAAGAAAACTAACTCTGAACACATATACATTAATTAAATGTTTATCTACGTTTATTTATCTTTTTTTTAAGAAATGTAAAATAAAGTTAAGGAAAGGTTATATAACCTACAACCAATCTTTCCAATCGGTCAACAGAGTGTTCTGGAAAATTACAACTGTTTACACATTACTTGATGGGTAGATAAGTACTTTTCAAGTAGGTTTTTGAACTTAAAAGTTTGGTTAGGTGGAATACTAATGTATAGCTATAAAGATTAAATAAATAAGTGCTGATAAGCTGATAAAATTTCGCTTTTTGTCTGCTAGAAATATTTTATTTTTGAGCCACGCACTGAATGATTTGTAATTCTATTGCGATGATTTTATGAAAGTACAGATAAGACTTTCATTCGGATTATGTTGGAAAGTGAAAACCTAGTTTTTAATTGAATTCAAAAAAAAGTGGTTTCAATTATTATGAACAGAATATACACGTCCACATTGTAAATATTAATGTATTAATGTATGGAACACACGCGACACAGCAAAGCGTAGTCAATTAAAAAATATAAAATATAACCATTCAATTAAAATCACAAATTAATTTATTTAAAAAAATTCTGGGTTCCCAAATAGAATATGTATAACATAAACTTACGTATAAATAATTTGCCGATTAGAAGGCCGATTCAACCGAAACGATCTTGAGCGCCTCACACACGAATTGAAACTGAAAATGTTTGAATGTCAGAGAATCGATTTTATAGAGATTCTCAGCGACAGCGTCGGCGACAACTGAAAGACGTGAGCAGCGCCTAATCGTTGCTCCGTTTTGACGCAATCGCGGAGTGTCGGCTCAACTGTCAGATAAATTAATAAATGTGATCAATATTTATTGCTGAAGCGCACAGAGTTAAGCCACTGAGGGTTAAATCGCCTACCTGAGCCGGAGCTTAGCAGTCGTCTGCATGCTCATTATTATGCCTGACACACTTCTTTGCAAATTGATGAAAGTTGATAACTCTTAACAATAAATATATATTTAGGCTCATATTTTATCTGTTTGGTCATTTCGATTGCAAACGCTTCTAAATTATGAGAGTATTGCCGGGACCATAAGTACATAGCACATTTATTTATTTTATTACAGCAAAACACATCGGTTGTGATATTTACAACATTCAAAGTAGCAACACATAAGCTTAATGTAGATTTTGTTAAATTATTGACTCGAAATATAATTTATTAAAATATTGAACATTAAACAAATTTAAAAATCCCGCTTACAACAATCGGTATACAGCAGCGCTGCGTACACATATCGATATTTTATTATCGGGGTAATCGAATGATTAAATGATTAAAATTGTTACGTTCTGACTGCATGACATAGGCCAACTTTGTATGATAACAACTGACAGATCCTTTTCGGTTGATTTGTCTAATATTTTATTCGATAAAGTCCATAGTAAGCGGTGACTTCAGTGAAAATACATAACACAGTAATAATACTAAAAATTGCAAGCAACGTTATCACTCGGGACTGCTGTGAACTAGTTTGTGAACGTTGTCGCTCCGCATGACTTGAAGTGTCTGAACGTTTCAGCTACATTCATTGTTAACAAAGGAGAGAAAAGCAACGCAAAACGTGAACAGCTCAAAGTTATTAAAACAATATATATCTGATAAAGGTAACCAAATTAACGCATTTCATTCAATAACATGTATTAAATTTAAAGCTTCTTGTACTGTAATAAAAAAAAGCTGTGCGTTGAAGTGCAATAATAGATTTCGCAAACTATGTAAAAAAAACTAAAAAGAGAGTCGCTGGTCATATAAAATGCCAGAGCAGCGCAGCAGCAGCAACCATTCGCAATTAAATTGATTATTCAATACGCAAAACATATACATACTTACTATATACATATATGAATGGATGTGTTTGTATTACTTTGTGTATGTGTCAGCAGTTTTAGCAACAATAACATAATAAAAATGAATCGGCCAATTTTAGAGCAAACAAAATTCGTCAGCAAATTCTCTTAGAAAACCAACTGCTAAATTTGACATCTTGTTGCTCCTTTTTGTAGTAAAACTTGTCCATAATCACATTGTTTCCTTTTTTTGTTAATGCTACAGTGTCTCCAACCTTGATCATGGAGTCAACACTTAGCTCCGGCGGCTCGAACGCTTCCAGCGAATGCGCCGTCGATGCTGGCAGCGGTGGCACAAATCGCTGCCGCAATATAGAAACGTCTTTCTGCGGCGTCACCTACAGCAATTGCATGCAGACAAATAATGGTAACAGCACAACACTCACCCAGGACGTAAAGGAACTGTATCGGTAAGTTATTTGTTTTGTAAATTTAATCTGGTAATTTAACCTGACCATCGTTTTTGTTGGGCTATTAGCACTTTGTACACCGTCTCCAAGCAGCTGGATGATGCCAAGCGCAGTGTGCAAAATATTGGGCAATTGTTTCAACATGAAATCGAAGAGAAACGCGCAAATCTTGTACAGCTGTGCAAGCAGATTATATTCAAGGTAAGCACAATTACTGTCTGTATACGTCTGTCTTTGAAATTACTAAAAACAATAGAATTTAACTTATTATTCATTTATATTCGTAGGACTATCATGCCGTAGGCAAAAAAGTGCGCGAAGTCATGTGGCGTCGTGGATATTATGAGTTTATTGCCTATGTGAAAAAAAATATGCACAAGCAGGGTACGAATGTGGAGTCCATGCAGAAACTAGAACGCTTTCTCTGTGCTGGCATCTTCAACTACAAACGCCTCTCATCCAAAATGGAGGAAATCTACGATCTGGACTTGAAGTATCTTATTGATTTCTCCATAATAAGCGAAGGCTATATAAATGACTGTATAAGCGACACAGCTGTCAACAAGGAGCAGGAACCGTCTCAGGCTGCTGTAGATAAGAGCTTAGAGGCCGTGTCCTTTGCTCTGGACACCATACACTCATCTCTATTAAGTTTAGGCGATTTACATCGCTATTTTCTGGACTTTCGCATTGACAGTCAGTTGGGCTTAAGCATCAGCAAGGAGCAGGTGGCCAAGTTTTATTTAGAAGCTTTCAAACTAAATCCATCGATTGGCATGGCTCAAAATCAGTTGGGCACACTCTACTATGGCCAGAACTATGATCTGGACTCGACGTACCATTATCTGTACTCGCTTGTGTGCATTATACCCTTTGAGCTGAGTGAAAACAATTTGAACAAATTGTTTGCCAAGCACACGGAGTATTTGGAGCAAATGGATCCCGCTAAATTGGAATTTCATATTGAGGATTTCTATGCACGTTTCTATCTAATCGTGGACATATTCTTCTTTGACAAAGAGGTGCCAGATTTCAATTCTCTCTGCCACTGCGTGCTTATCGATTTGCGCAAGATTCTATGCGCTCAGCAATTGCACGTGCCAGAGGCAAGCATTTTTAAGATCATCTCCATATTGTTCTTCTGTCTGTCGAAGCTCAAGATGATAAATTCTCCCAAGGTTTACTCATTGCACGCCTTCCTAGTCGCTGCCTGCTCAGATCTGATGGACGCCTGCATCGTTAACATTGAGCAAACAATTTTGGCACGCTCTGCAGATAACGAAGAGTTTCAGCTGGAGTACGAGCAACGTTTCCAAGAGTTCGACACCTCAGTGCGCAAGTCACGCAATGAATACAAGAATTGGCTGGCTGCTGTTGGTGAATGTGAGCGCAAGGATAAAAAATTGATGGCACGTCCGCATTCGCTCAAGGATTGCAGCTCTGATTCGCGCGAATCGCAGCACTCGGTGGACGATGGCTGCGTCAAGACGCAGGAGGCAGCCGACAATGACAAACTGGGTGCTGCTGAGCCCATCTCCACACGCTCCAGCGACGAGGCCAAGGAAAGTGATTTGAAGACTCCGCTTTCTTGCAAAAGCAAGCGTCGTGGCATGCGACTGCGTAGACGTCGCCGTAAGATTGCCCAATCAGACGACAGCAGCTGCTACGATAGTGAGAGCGACATGGACACCGACTTCTACAGCGACGAGGAGGATTACACTGATCTAAGTTCCAATTTCGATACCGATTTCAGTGACATTGATGCCGCCGAGCCCGACGAAGCTAAAAATGGTAAGTACAATTAATTGCTTTTAAACTGGACTTAACATAAACTGATAAATTCAATTTTCACCTGACTATCACAACAAAGAACGTAACGCACGTCAGCAAACCGGCGCCAATGTTTACTCAGACAGCGAGGATGTGGTCATTGAGGAGGAACGTCTCATATATCCCGATGAGCTAGAGCGCCGTCCCAACTCGCAAGAGGTAGACTCGGAGGAGCTTTTGCGCAGCTTTGAGGTGCTGCAATTGAACTTCAAGAGTACCGAGGATCCGCAAGCAGCTGCCGATGCACCAATTATACTCAAATTTGACGAAGCTGTGGTGCCAACCGTTAGCATGTCTGACCCACCCAAGAAGCTTGTCTATCGCAACAAGTACACAAAGATAAATCCGAATATTATCATTGATTGTCTGCATAATGAGTCCACAATACGCGCTCTAAAGATGCTCTTCGACTGGCTGCGCATCAATCCAGAGATATTAATTGGCTGTTTTCACTCCAATCCAGAATTCGTGCACAAGATCATGAAGCTGCTGAACTATTGTAACATAGATGTATTCACACGCAAAGTGTACTTTGAACGCGAACTACTGACCACTAGCAATGTGCGTGATGCTCTCGTGGAGCTCTTCGATGTGCGCGCTAATGTGCCGCTAACCGAGGATTTTGCCTTCAAGAATTTCGACATATTTCAGAGCACACAGATTACGCTCGACTGGGAAACGATCATACGGGAGCGTGTGACTGCAGAGGAGGAGTCCATTTTGCGCATATTCAAGATGGTTGATTTCGGTTTCTTCATATGCAAGCAAAAGAAGTTCAACTACCGTTTCTGCGTAAAAACACGTCGCTTCACAGAAAATCAGAAGAAGAAGCGTGAGGAAAAGAAGGGTGGTGGCTCACGACGTCGCGAACGACGCACTGCACCAAAGACCACACGTAAGCGTAACGAGGGACGCACGCGCCGCTATTCGGATCGCAAGAACGGCATCGTTCGCAAGAGCTACACCAGCAATGAGGAGAAAGACACCGTCGAGGAGTGCCGCAAATTGCCGCGCAAGGGCTACCTACGCAATCGTAATGCAGAGAAGGCAGCTGCAGTGATTGCCAGCGCTACAGGCACCTCTGTTGCTGGCTGCACATCGGCCTCTGCCTCAACCACCACAAATAGCGTTATTGAGAAACTTAATCTGCAGTCTAGCAGCGGTGCCGATGAGGAGCGTTCCGAAGCCATGTCCAAGAAATGCGAAATTATGGGCAAACTTTGGCTACAGAATGAGGTTGAGACCCTTGAGGAGGAGCTGCGCGATAGTCCAGCTCATGTTGTCATGTCGCCGTTCGTGGTGGTCGATTCCAAGGCTCTAACCGAGTACAATGCCATTGTCAAGTCCCTGGTGAAAACTAAAAAGTGCATTGTTCTCATACCCAATGCTGGTGAGCCCTTAAAACACTATTGGGTTTCATCTTTTATTAACTAATTTTGTTGTTAAAGTGCTCAACGAGCTGGATGAGCTGAAGAAGCGCAGCGAGAATGTTCGCCATGTCATTCGCTGGCTGGAACAGGAGTTTAAACATGGCAATCGCCATCTGCGTGCCCAGCGCGATAATGAAAGCCAGCCACTCTCTCTAATCAAGATATCACGCAAAATGGGTAAGTTTTAATTTATTAGATCAATATACGATATAAATTGTTGTTTAAATATATACATGCCACTTACTTTTAGATCGCGATGCATCTGTGTTTATACAAATTGCACAGTTTTGCAATCATATGGTGACAAATCATTCTGATCCGAATGTGAGTGAGCTGCAGAAAAACGTGGTCACTTATTTGTCGGGGGATAATATGCACGAGAAGAATCGTCAGCAGCAGAATTTCAGTTACACCGGCATACTCGATTCGATTCCGGTGCGCTATGCCCAAATTCAAAGCTTCTATGCCAAGTTCAAGGCAAACAAAAAATGAGTGTCCAAAAGCGGACGCTAGGTGGCAAATGCAAGGCAAATGCAGATGCAATATATATGCAAGGATATGCAAGCGTGTGTTCTCTTGACACAACCACAAAGAAAACGACATGGAGTTCCAAGTTAACGAAGTTTCTCTCAGCTGAGGCCAGCGGGCAACGGCAACCAAACCAAACCAATCAACGATCGTTGCAACGGCACGTTGTTGTTGTTGCTAGCTTGCTTTTCAGCTTGCTAGCTTGTTTGTTTGTTTGTTGTTGTCCTTGTTATTGTGTTGTCTCAATCATATTTAAAGAAAATCGAAAAACTGTATACAACAATCAAATCAGCAACTGCATAAGCATAAGCATAAGCATATGCAACAACAACTGCTGCAACAACTATTGTACACTGAGAGACGGCTCATGCGGCAGGATTGTGTGGAATTTGCTTGTTGTGTAAGACAAAACAAAACATAAGTAAAAAAAGAAAAAATACAAATCAAACCAAACAAAAAATCATTCACTTACCATTCACTTGCCAGCAACGAAGACGACTCTCCGCTAACGTATATGGACAAATGGCCTAAAGGAACAACTCAACCAAAATGCATTAATGAAAACGAAAAAAATATCAACAATTTCACATAATATTTTACATCCTCACCAGATTTTGGCATAAAACAAAAAATATTGCAACGAAATGGAACAATTTTATGTTCATATTGTCCCATTTTAAGCACATACATATAAATGTAGCTTTTCTGTAGAGCGTATTTCAATATTGTCTCCCCCTCCCGACCATTTTTATGTTCATCTATATTGTCCGATTTTAAGCACATACATATAAATGTAGCTTTTCTGTAGAGCGAATTTCAATATTGTCTCCCCCTCCCGAGCACTTATACAACCAGCAGAATACATGATCATTTTGTTTACCTTATAGACTTATCAAAGTTTCAACACAGGTTATTATTTTCCTTGTTGTACTGCACCTCTATAACTCAAAACTTACTCTTGTTTTTATTTTCCTTCAAACCTTTTCAATTCAGAGCATTTAGTTTTCATCCATGCCTATATACACAATTTAAAACTATATAGCACATATATAACAATTAATCTTTAAATCGATAACCACATACTGCATAAATTCTAATGTCGGACAATTGCGTTTAATAATCTCTTCTAGAAAAGCAAGAGAACCTAATAAGATTACGTAAACGTATTAAAATAATGTTCCACATATATTTTAAATTTTTTCAGAAACTGTAACTGTTTACAGATATAATAAAGAATCCGACAAAAAAATTGTTTGCGTTTGCTATTGTATTTTGGTTTTTGCATTGCAATCATTGATTGCATTATAGTTGGTTATTCCAATTTTAATGTGAGATATATTTCCAATACCAGCTGAAAAAAAAAATGTTTTTATTCGCGATACCGAAGCTAAGGAGTATATTGGGTTTGTGCAATGTCCGCCAGGGTGTCTGTCAGACCTTAAGAACGCAACTTTTTTTGACACCCGTAATGCTGGAGACATGAAACTTCGCAAATATATTTTTCTATGGCCGGGACAGGCAAAGTGTCAAGATTGGGGTAAGGAAATCGATAATTTCGATACCTGAAAATCGATAAACCCACCTATTTCGCACATCCTTACAGATATACCTACTAAATTTGGTGAGAATGTATCTACTCAATTTTTAAGCTAGTCACTAAATTTGTTGGAACAAAATCACCGGCTGCTGACTTCTGTTCGCCGGTACTTTAGCCAGAATTTGTACATTTGTTTGTTTTTTATACCCTTAACCCATAAAATGGGTAAATAAGGGTATAATGGTTTTGTGCAAAAGTATGTAACAGGCAGAAGGAAGCATCTCCGACCCCATAAAGTATATATATTCTTGATCAGCATCAACAGCCGATACGATATAGCCATGTCCGTCTGTCTGTCCGTCTTTATGAACGCGTGGATCTCAGAGGCGCTACAATAGCTAGAGACTTCTGATTTTGTATTTAAGTTCTCCTATACCATGAGCAGAACAAGTTTGCTTCAAATTATCGATAACTATTCTGGTTTCCGATATACACATAATATCGAGTGCAATAAAATATCGAATTTGAAAAATGTAAAAATGAAGGTTGAGATAATGGGTAACGATAGAACTTTTCTGAAAAATTCGTCCAAATCGGTTAAGAAACACCGGAGATATCGAATTTAATCGTTTGAAGCTAAGTCAGTATACCAAAGTCAATTCTAAATTTAATTTACATATATATTGCAACTGGGTGCAGGGTATCTTCTAGTCGGGCTCTCCCGACTAGAGCCTTCTTACTTGTTTGTATGTATGTATGTATGCGTGTATGGTATGTATGTTTGTCGTACCCCTTTGCAATCAGGCCCCTAGATAACAATTTTAAAACAGGTATCGAGTGTGCCGCAGTCGGCTGCGACCGACTGCAACGTTTCCATTTGTTTTGAATTGGCAAATTGCTCAATTTTAGAACGCAAATCATTTTATCGTGTCGTAGAGATAATTTTTGGAAGAGATATTCATTATGTTTATGGAGAAGTAAAATTTTATATTGTCTGACATGTTGAAATAAGTCTGGTAAAACGAGGAAGATATAAACAAATTATTTAAAATGTTTAATCAATCTTTATTTATTGTTTTTTTCTTTCTTTTCTTTCATGTATTTTCTTTGTGCCTGTTGCTTTGTCATCCAATTAAATTGAGTTTTGTCACGTTTGAAGTTGTAAACTGGTGTATACATATACATATATTTGTATTTCATTAAATATATAGAATAATATAACTATAAAGTATAATTGGTTTGAAATACATACTTTCAATTGTTCGCTACATACACAGTATATCATATATATTTTGTCATTTAGTTCTGATTCTAATACAATTCTTTCACGTTTTTATGTATTGCCAACAAATGTTTAGTTTTGTTGAGGAATTTAGATAGCTTTTTTTGGTTGGTTTAATATGATATATACTACAAGTAAAGTTTGTTTAGCCGATTATCAAGCAATTTCAACTTTATATATAAATATATTTTATTTTGTGGTTTTGTATAAATATAGCGTACTAAGTTGTTTTTGGCGCTTGTCTTCGATTCACTGTTTATACGTATAGTATATGTATATACAGTCGAACTTCAATATAACGAACTTCCGCATAACGAATTTTCTATACAACGAAGTCAAAAATCAGAACCCTGCAATTTGATTCAGTGAAAAACCCATTCTATATAACGAAATTTCTCTATAGCGAAGTTTTTTTTTTGTTCCGTTGAGCTTCGTTATATGGAAGTTCGACTGTATAAAAATGTTTTTTTTTTTCATCAGCGTATTAGGCATATTTAATATATGATTATATATACCGATGACAAACGACAGCTCTTTTCAATATAAAAAGCAATTTTCATTAATCTATTAAATTGTTGTTTTGCAAACGACATTAAAAACCTGCACACACTTTAAAAACAATAATAACTTATAATAGTAGTAATAATACGAAAATAATAAATTAGTTTAAAATTGAGATTACAACAAGACTGTACAGCTTTAGCAAAACTAAGAAAAACGTAAGTTTATTAAAAAAAATTATTTTGTGAATTCCTATTCAACCTTGGCCAAAAAGAAATTATTTTGCACATTATCGACTATAAAAACTATTAAACTAAGCGTCATTAAAAACATTCCCGATACGATTGCTATACACAGAGAGTAATTTACGCATGCGTTCTAAACTAATTTCGAAAAACAGATTAAACATAGTTTAGCTGCATTTTACACCAAATATATAAAATATTTTGTGTGTTTATAGCTTATGAAATTCAGCTATGCGCCCCTTTAGATGACACCCGAAACGGATGTCTCATAGGGTGTTCCTAGAGTATCCCTTCTTCGTGGCAATGTGCCGCTGGCAGTCAACGGCGCTGATTCCGGACAGCCCAAACTCACCAGCAGCTCCACCAGCGCCGTTGTATCATCCACATTGTACTGAGGTGCCGGTATGCCACCATTAGCTGCTGCCGGCGGTGGAGGCGCTGCAGCTAGTGTACCGGCGGCCAGAGCAGCAGCAGCCTTCATTGACTTGGCCGTGGCCAGAGATTGCGCAGCTCGTGCATAAGCCAAGCAAGTGCGACCCTCATGATCCGTGTGTTTGATATTCGCACCGTTCTGATGAGAAAAATGCAAAGATAAAATACGAGTTCCAATGATTGCGAAACTCGCAAGTTTACCCAGACGAGCAGCTGTGCTATGGCCAGATTACCAATGGCACAGGCCAGCAGCAGTGGAGTACGCACATCCCTGGCACTCACATTAGCATTGGTCACCTCCGCCTGACAGTTGGCCAGTATGCAAACAATTGACTTAATGTCCGCTCTTATAACTGCCTCAATTAATTGCTGACCCGGTGAAGCGGAATTTGCATGATTTAGAGGCGTGAGGAAATCCTTGCCCTCGTACTTGCTGCGTATCCAGCGTTCTTTCTCCTCATGGTTGGCCAAAGCACTGGGCTTGACACGCTGTCGCGTATTTGATTCCCACACAGAGTTCGCTAAACTGTTGCCAATGGCCAACATAACGCTTAGATGTGGCGCTCTTCAAGAAAAAAAATAGTTGGTTACATAAACGTTTTAGTGTTTAGAGAAGTTTTAACTTACGGCCAATCGTCAAGGCCCAGTGATCGCACCTTGGAGATATGCGAGCCGAGATTGCGATGGATGCCCGAGCACTCAATACACATAAGCACGCCCAAATTGAGACTGGCCCATTCGGGATCTGAAAGCGGTAAGCATTTACATTGAAAATGAAACTAAAATTTACTAATTCATTAAGATTGTTTTCATTTTTTTTTTTTTTTTTTGGTTGAAGCAAATTGCGGGGTTTTGGAAAATTATTCGTAATATACAGAAAATAAATTAAATATATTCTTGGAGTTTAAGATTTTACACAATTTCTTGTATTAACACCTACTTGTCGCTCCACAATCGACGCAGTGTCCATTGCCCGGCACACGTTGCCTAATGGCCACCATGGCGGCCAGTTCCGTGCTGGTTGCCGGCTTCGTTTTGCTGCTTTCGATGCTCTGAAGACTCTTGAAGATCTCCTGCTCTACGGCGGCGACCCATTCGTCACGTTCCTCCGAATTGGCAGCCTCAAAGTGCCATTGCTTGGAGTCTAGTGAAACAATATAGAATTCATAGCCATCATTGTCATCCGCTTCGTTTGCCTTGACGCTGCTACTCTTCATGCGGCGATGACGCTTCTTAACATTGGGCGTTTGAGCCTCCAGCTTATTTGATGGCGCCTCGCCAGCAATGAAGGTTTGTGAATTGGAATTGGACATGGCAATACCCTCGTCACCACTGGTTTGCTGTGAGCTATTCGATTTCAGTGGCTCAGCAGCACCACCACCAGCACCAGTGCCCAGCAGCGAGAGTTTCTCGCTTAACTTGCGCTGATTATCCTTGGCCAGCGTGAGGCAGCCAATGCCGTCACTCAATGTGCCCTGTACTCGCTGTCCATTCGCTAGAAGTGAGCTGGTTAGCGCACTATTTGTTATGATTGACTTGGATCCGCGTGGCTTCTGGCCAGGTACCTTGACGGTTACATATTGCAGCGGTATCTCCTTGCCATGCACATCGTCCATGTAGTCGTGCAGTGATGGATGATAGGTGAGTCTGCCATCGTCACAGAGTGTCACATATTTCTTTTTCCACTCCTTGTTCAAAGACTTGCTGGAGCGCTTGTACAGATAACCCTGCTTGATGGGTATGGAGCGACCGCTGCCCAGCTCATTGCTCTTTGGCTCCTTGTCGTTCTTCTTTGAAGAGGAGGGTATAAAGAGATTCGAGCGCCGTCTGCTTTTGCGACTTGTTGTCGGCGTTGATGTGGGCGTTGGCAGCTCTTTGCCAGGTGGTGGTGCCAAATCCCTTGGATCACGCAATTGCACCTGCGAGCAATCGCTCTGCAGCGAAAATTGTTGTTGCTGTTGTTGTTGTGGAGCAGCTGCAGATGCTGCACCTGGATTGTATTTGGTTATGTTATTGTTCTCTGTGGCATTTGCATGCAGAGACCAAAGCTTCTGCTCTACCTGTGCAAAATCAGCGCTCATGCGCAACGGCAACTGTTGCTGTGCTCGCTGTCCATTTGTGGGCGCCTGATAGGTGGCCAGACCCAAGCGCGTGCCTTGCGGAGTCGTTGGTCTCGGCGGCTGCATTGCTGGCGGCAGCGGTAAACGCTGCGACAATATCTTTTGACATGCTATAAAAGACGAGCGAGTTCACAGGATAAGTTAAGTTATCAGTAAAGCCTACAAGTCATTAAACTTACCATCCTGAAAAACGCGCTCCACATTCAGGCCATAAGTGGCGCAAGTCTCGTAGTAGGAGCAACGTTTCAAATCGGTGGCCAATTTTCGGGCACGAGTGTCGTCAATAACACGCGGATTACGTTCGCTAATGGAATCTAGGGAGAAGTTAAATTGGGTTAAAGTATGATTAGTTAACTGATCGGGATTTAGGAAAAATCTATCAATAATTAACTATTAAAATTTTAAAATAAGAAATCGGTGAAGTATTAAAAGGGCTAAACAAAACATAAAATGTTGAAATCATTTTAAAAGTTTACCCGTGAATTTATCTATTTAAATTCGAAGAGCAAATAATTTCTCTTATTTCTTAAATTAATTCTTAAATATTAAGTTCTCTGTGTTTCTAAATTCATAATTGTTCATAGACGTTTAAATGATTTTTGTTGATTTAATTTGAAAATCGATGTTTTAAATTATTAATAATTAGCAAAAAATATTTTTTTTTTAATTAACTCGGTAAAGGTAATTTTAGCTAAAAAAAAATAATAATAATAAGTAATAAAATAATTAAAATATTATTTTAATGTAGTTCCTTAATATAGATATTAAAAAGTCTTAACTAAAGCTTACCTTGTGTGCCAACCAGTATAATTGGTATATCCTGGCCATTGCGAAAGTGCGCCATTTTGGTATAATAATTGTAGACGGTGTTGAAGCTGCCCTCGTTCTCCAAACTAAATACAAAGATTACTGCATCCACCCAGCCAGCAAACTTAAGGAATGAAAAAGAGGGGGAAAAAATTAGTCAAAAATGCAAGAAGCAGCAGCGGAATAAAAACAACAGCTTGTGCATAAGTATTAAGATGCAAACACACACAATAAAAATTTTCGGCAACGACTGGCCGCGAGCCCTTGACTTTGTGTGTGTGAGCTGTTAAGAGTATGTGTGTTCGAAGGACACGAGGAGTAAACAAATTGCGGCGTCTGGCAACTGGCGGCAGCACAAAAGACGGAAGAGCGAGCATAACAATGGACAACAAGCTAGGACAACAACAAGAGCAGAAAGCAAAGGGAATCAGGAGGCAAAGTCTCAGTACACACATTTCATACACACTTGAGAAAGTCGCTAATGAAGCACTTGAATCCTTTGGCAGGACCCGTGTACCGTGTGCTTAAAAAGTTTTTAATGATTTTTTTATGCCTCAAAAAAAAAACAAGTAAGAAGGCTCTAGTCGGGAGAGCCCGACAAAAAGATACCCTGAACCCAGTTGCAATAAATAAATTAAATTTATGTAAGAGTTTGGTATACTGACTTAGCTTCAATCGATTAAGTTCAATATCTCCGGTGTTTCTTAACCGATTTGGACGAAATTTTCAGAAAAGTTCTATCATTACCCATTACGTCAGCCCTCATTTTTAGATTTTCCAAATTCGATTTTTTGTTATCGATCGGAAACCAGAATAGTTATCGATAATTTGAAGCAAACTTGTTCTGCTCATGGTATAGGAGAACTTATATACAAAATCTGAAGTCTCTAGCTCTTGTAGTCTCTGAGATCGTTCACGTTCATACAGACGGACAGACGGACGGACAGACGGACATGGCTATATCGTCTCGGCTGTTGATGCTGATCAAGAATATATACACTTTATGGGGTCGGAGATGCTTCCTTCTGCCTGTTACATACTTTTGCACAAAACCATTATACCCTTATGTACCCATTTTATGGGTTAAGGGTATAAAACACACACACACACACACACACACACACACACACACACACATATATACAGACTCAAGCACACATACACGCTTACACAGACGTAGGCAGGCACAGGATAATGAACTTTTACATTGGCTTGTAAACAGTCGCTTTTGTATGTTTTACTGCGCAGGACTCGAATGTGTCTGACTATCGATTAATTGTTTTGCTTTTCGTTTGTTTAAACTAAATATAAAATTATGCTAAGGATGCCATTTGCACTCACTGATAGAGTTTTGGAGAGTTTGATTTAAGTTTTTGTACTTAAAAATACGATGTTTTGTCACAGTTTGAGCAGCATTGAGCAGCGCACTAAAATTAAAAGCCGCCTGCCAGCGACGACAGTCGACAAACAACTGGCGCTTTTTAGCTTGTCGGTCTTTGTTGGTGTTCTGGCGTCCCTTTCAGTGGGTGGTTCTCAGAAGGTGGGTGGAACAGTTTCGGGTAGTTGCCGCTTTTTTATGATTTGTTGTGAATATGTGTGTGCAGCAAGCAAGCAAGGAGGAAACAGGAAAGCGAACACAAAAATATTGTGCTGCAAATGCAACGCCAAATGGCGGCGACACACAGGAAACGCACACACAAAACAATTGAATTGAATTTGGGGTGGGGGAGCGGGGTGGTTTGCTGTGGGCTGAATTCAACACGTTGCAGTTCATAGAGATAGAAGCAACAATAGGTCATACTCTTAAGTTGGTTAAGCAGCAATGAAAAGTTTACTTAGAACTTCTAAGTTAGAAGCCTCACAACTTAATCTTGATAATTTGTTTGCTTGTGACGCACAAACAAAACCAAAAAACTTTACTAACAAACGATGACAATTTTATAAAGAAATATTAAAATGTGAAATTATTTTAATTATCAGGACATTTGCTTTAAATCTAGAACATATGTTGGAAACAACTTTTATGATGAGTTGAGTTACTGTTATTCAAGCTAATATTTTCAATTGCTCTTAAGTTTCTCTTATATCGAGTTTTTTTTTATTTCAAAACATCTAACAATCATGCAACCGTTTCTATCATCATGAACTGGTCTGTTTACATACGTAATGTGTATAGAATCGACAGAGCTCAGTGCTGTTGAGTCACATGCAGTATTGTCGTCTCTTGTCGTGTATGGTAATGATATCCTGCTCAGCTCGCTATGAAAATAAAACAAAAACAAAACGCGACTAAGTGGCGACGCGACGTCATTGAGTGATTTCATTCTCGGATTCTTTGCCCAGTTTTTTTTGCTGGAGTTTGTTACTTATGTGTGCTCAATACCCTGTAAACTAAGAGCACAGAGAGTCTGTTGGCTCTTTACAAGATGAAAACTAAAAGTTCAGCCGTTTATTAATAATGCTTTTACTGATATTTCGCAAGGGTATTCAATCGAGGTATGTATTTGAAAATATATTTGGGTTTTTTTTTCTTTTTTTTTTTCTTCTTTTTATCTGAGAGGGTGGGTGGCTGGCTCTGGTTGCTTCTGGGGGTTGGTGCTAAACTGAGGGTTATTCTATGCAATAAAATATGGTTTATTATGTTGCATAAGGATGTGAATGACTTAAGTTTGTAAAGAAATGAACATTAAATTAGTTTAATTACGGACGAGCAGCGAATTGTGGATGACAAACTTCGACAAAATGTGCTCTCAACGAAGAAAGGGAGAAAAGTCAATATAAATCCATCACCTACTGCGCCATTTGAATGGGGTAACAAGAAACACAATTGCACTCAAACTGTTCAGTGACTCTCGAACTGTAAGAGGCTTGACAAATTTGGGTCAATCACATCCTTGACTTGCTGTTGTTATTAACAACAAATAATTTCAATGCAGCTAAAAATATGAAACGAAAAATGCTTTAAATAAAAATTGCTGAACCCAAAGGATAGTCAACAGTTAAGCCGTGTGATATAGGCCAGGGTATTATACGATTTTGAGGGTCGCGTCGCGTGGCAGGCACATTTTTTTCAACCCCTACACCCTACACCCTAACCCAAGCGTATAAATACAACATATAAAAAAAGGAATTCAAAAAAGTGAAAACAGCTTAAAAATTATAATCCAAACTTTCACCCTTTAAGCCGCAGGCACCAGGGATGGGGGTTGGGCGTTTAATAGCCCTGTCAAATAAACAAGGTCTATAGCAATGTTTGCAAATAACGCGAGTTGAATACAATCCAAGTGCAACACAAAAGCTTTTCTCAAGCTGCGAATTAATAAAAAACTAAATAAAATTCTTTGCTTGACGAATTTGAAAGGTTGCACAGAAATTAAAATAAATAGCTCGCGGTGTGGATATATATTATATAATATAGCACTTTGTTTACATGCAAGATTGTCCAATGCATTGTGGGACCTTCAACAGGGGGTTGCAGCACGTAGGGACTTTGCTCATTGTGAGCTAACTTGAACCTTTGCTAGCTTAAATGATATTGGCCAGTTGCCGCATCACGTAACGTTATAAAGAGGAAAAAAGACCTTTCGCTAAATGGTCACATCAAACAAACAAACAAACAATAACAACTAAAAGTGTCACAAAAGACGAAAATGTTGCAATCAAAATTGGCCCGAGGCCAGCTAGAGACTAAAGTAACGATTGCTGCCTGCCAAAGGTCGAAGTTCGATTGACTGAGTCATACTAGCAACAAATACAGGGAGAAAAAACTTATAAAGGGGCTGACAAGAGAAGTGGCATCGATATCTAACTTTGCAGCAAGTTTTTTCGCCGTTAAATGTGAAAGAACTTGATAATTGGCAAAAACTGCGAAAAATTTAGAGTAATGAAATTCGAACTGAGTTTTTACAATCTCGTAATATGATAATGAGTAAGGCCAAATGCTTTAAATGTAAAGCTTTGAAAATAAGAGCTTTAAATATTTGATCTCATTATAAAGTTAGCAATTCGAGCTTTAAGATATTTGCAACGTTATTTCGAATGCACTTTTTCTGTTATTTATCAAAAATTAAAACCGCAATGATTTATTAAATGTGATTAATGTTTCTTGGTAGGAATAGTTTAAAAAAGGCGTTTGTTTTTGTGAATTTTAATCGTTAAGTACAGATTAAAGATTTGCCCAAATTACACTTCATATTTGTATTAAGTGAAAGTTTTTCGCAGTTTATGACAACCAGCTAAGGACACGTACAAATGGGCTACGTAACAGCCCAAGATCTTTTTTTAAAGCAGCCTCAATCCGCTTAGGTTGGTTTTTTTTTATGTTTTATCTCCGTTGATTCTAGGCTGACCTCGATTCAAATATTAACAAGATGATAAGGGAAAACTTATTTTTAAAACAAACTTACTATTTTCCCATTACATTGCCAGGGAAAAAAACAGCCCAGACGCGAACACAAGAAAAGAAAAAAAATAATAATCACCCACAATACATCATTTAGTAATTCACATGCATAAACGAATAAAGTAGGAGAGAGAGAGAGAGAGAGAGAGAGAGAGAGAGAGAGAGAGAGAGAGAGAGAGAGAGAGAGAGAGAGAGATGTATCTTACCTGCATTTCTGGAGCGCCGCCCTCGTCGCGTATGAGCAACAAATAACTTTGACCATCGATGAAGACTTCCTTCTTGAACCGTCCGCCCTCGGGTGACTCCTCTTGCATGTAGGAGCCGGTTAGATAGCGATGCACAAGCGCTGATTTACCTGAATTTAGGGAGCCCACAATGCCCAGCCTTATGTCTGGTACCGAACGCGAGATTGTCCATTCCTGGCTGTTCACAAAGGAATCTGCAAAGACAGTCAAAAATGAAATCAAATAATCATTAGCAGGAAAGGAATATATTTAAATGAAAACTAGTTCGACACGACATATTTAGCAAGCGAACAATTTGGGATATGAAAACTCGTTTTGCACAACTTGTGACATCTTTTTGACCTACATGCCAGTCGGCCAAAAGTTTTTTTATTTATTTTTTTTCTTGCTGTCAGCTCATTAGTTATTCTTTTTATGCACATGTTTAGGACTATAGCTATACATACATATATCATTTAATGCCAGGCTTTGATTGACAGCTATAAAAAACTATATGTAGAATAAAATTTTTCGCTGCCGCAGCAACTTTTCAGAATTTTTGGCATTGTGTTGTACCCTCAAGGGCGCATTTAAAAAAAAAGATACCAGAAGGATAAAAAAACTTTTGAAATTGTCAGTTGCTCGAACACTTTTTTGATTTAAATTAGCTCCGTTCAGTTCAGCTCAAATCAAAACTTAAGATCTGCAGTCAGCTGGCTTTTGATTACACAATAGCTTTCAAGGTCGAAGGGGCAACAGTTGGCAGAAAATTTAACAGCAGAAGCGATTTTTCTTAAAATCAAACAGATGTTCATTCGCTCAGCTTTTAAAAGCTACCAGCTACACCACACATTAGTAAATGAGAGCTATTCTGCGTGAGTGAGCTGTGTCCGTGTAAAAGCTTGACTCATTAGTTTGGAGTAAGCTTAATTTGCATTTTAAATTTTTTGTGCACTTCATGCCGGAGTGTGCAACAAAGTGTTAAACCAAAAATACGAAAACACCATTAAACTGCCAAATACTCGTAAATCTCAGACAAACCCTCAACATTAGACTTACGAGTGGCGCGATCAATTTCAGACCCAGGGGGCCGTTTGTTGTTTCGGTTTTGGAGGGAGTGAGTGACAATGGAAGTGCTGATCCCTTTTTTTATATTATTCGCTGACCAGTTCGCTGTTTGCGAGATGATTTACTTGTGCAGCAAGGACACGTGAAAATTGCTCTATTATGAGTTGTTAAGAGCTGGCTGAGTAAACAGTGAAGGGTCTGCTCAACTGGACATAGATATGGACAGGCGGACACAACGCCTGGGCATCTCAGGGGTGACACTTAGAACTTGTTCTCGTCGACAAGCAACACATGAGCTTGTTAATGAACTAAGACAAGGACGTTAAAGTGGATGTGAACTTGGAAGTGGCTCCTTATAAGCACAGTGCGAATTCGTTAACAAGTTCAACTGGTTTTTGTCTCTGACCATAGCGCAAAATTACAAATTAAAACGAAATAAATATATGCCTTTTGTTGAGTATGCAGCCGAACATACATATGTGCATAACAAAAAAAAAAATCGCTCTTTGTGAAACTGATATAACACAGGAAAATCATAAGAAATATATATGAGAAACGAGGACAAAAAAAAAAAAAAATTGCGCGGTTTGGCAATTTGCATGGCAATAAAATTAAATGAAATTAAAAATTCAAAAATGGCGGCAACTGGTTCCCAGTGAATCGGAGAATCGAATCCAAACAAACAAAATGGTAATGGAAAATTATCTAACTAATGGCAGCTATCACCCTAAAGGCGCTTAAAATAGCGAGGCAGTTACAGGCCCCGAACCAAACAAAACTGCCAGTTACAAATGAGTCTTTAAGTTTGACTAATGATGTCAAATTTCTGAGAGGAACAGATCGGCTTAGGCGTAAAGTTCAAACCGCTAGCCCCGGAGGTGTAAAGATAAGAAATGATATAAAGGAATACGAAAGAAAGAAAATAGAAAAATAACCCCCCCCCCCCCCCCAACCCATCGCGCTGCTCAGTAAGTCTTGTAACTAGTTTTTCATTCTGTCTGCTGATCTTAACGATCGTAACTCAAACGCATGTCAAATGTCGCCATCGTTGTCAAACTTTCCAAACTAATTACGTATGCAAACGAGCCGCGATCCAAGACATTCGAAATTCGGCATTAGATTTCTGGATTTTAAGCATACACTTACTTTTAATAAAAAAAATAAAAATAAATAAAGAGGGAGAGAAAGAAAGTTTGTGTGTAAAGCGAAAGGGTTGGGTTTGTATCCGGGTTTGTTTGTTTGTTTGTTTTCTATTTACCGTACACCCCATTTACAACTACAATTTCTGTTTGTTAAACAAATGCAATTCGGGGATTTGCGTCTTGATGCGGGTTAAGCATTTTAATTAGCGCACAATATGATTAAAACGAGATATACATATCCTCCTTTCATTTTCTTTTTGATAGTTTTTTTTTTTCAACTGAAACTGTTATCATTGACCCAAGTGACCTGACCTAAGCAAATACCCAGTTATCAAGTACCTTGGCTTTGTTTTATTGCAAGCAGCTGAAAAATACATTGTTTTTATCATTATTCAAAGCGTGCCATCGTTAAAACAAGCCCCGGCACCCACAAGGATAAGGTTTGGGACAGGAAATTATCATAAACTGTATATCCATTTAGTGGTTTACGGTAGCCCAACAAATGGTAAACTGTCAGCGCCAGTTCGAAGTTTTATGAGCACTGAAAACAAATGCAGCTTGAGTTTTTCTATAACTATAAAAACATACCAAGACAACTTGTTTATGACTTTACCAAACTTAAGGAAATTTGAGATGTGTGTTTGGCATGTGAAAAACAGTATTAGATTTCATAAGACTTGACATGCACTCCTAAACTTGGCTTGCAAAGAGGAAATTAAATAAGGGAAAATGTTAAGCAACATTTACCTTGACGTACACTTCAAATGTCAACGTCAGCGTCAGTTATACAACAATAAAGCACGCCATGTTAACTTGTCTATGAGAAGACATATAGGAAATTTGAGATGTGCATAGAAAATATAAAGAGTATAAAAAATAAAGAGTATTGCATATTGCAAGTTTAAGCATGAGCAAATCAAGAGGATTTTATTTAATAACATTTACCTTGCTAGGCATTTGAAATGCAGCCTTGTGCTCAGCAAATACAATGCGCTAATTAGAGACCACAAAATATAATGACCATTGGAATTTCTATGATCTATACAAATATTCTATGCTTGTTTTGATAGTTTTTGAGGCGAATAATTCTTATTTAATGTGCCGGATCTATAAGCCACGGCAAATTTACTTTGGTATGGGAATGTATAAATCATATCACAGTATTTGCATTTTGAGCCCATGACCTGAAACCTACGATAATATTTAGGTAGGCTGGCCGTGTCGACATTGCAGCACAGTGGACTGTCCAAAAACAACAATAAATCAGGCCACGAAGCAAACTCGTGATGAGCGCTGCGCTCTACTGTTGAATTTCTTATTATTGTGTTTCGTTTGGGCGTAGGATGCACACATCTGCTCCAAAATCTGATTTACTTTCTTTGTGTTTGCGCAAAGATCAGGGAAAAAAGATCAACGAAACTGGTGGCAAATGCCAGCAAAAACGGTACTTGCAGATTAAAAAAAATGTTGTTTGCTTGCTCCCAGATAGGGCAAGACAAAGGCAAAGAAAATTAGCTAAAGCCCAAAAGAAGTAAAGGGCGATCGCACAAACAAGATCAAAACAGGGCACAGACACTCACACACAAACACACACATAGATACAGAGAGAGCTATGGAGAGAGAGAGAGAAAGGTAAATTCAAAAGCAACTGCTTGGTTCTTGTATTTGTATTGGGAGTAACTAGTTTAACAAAGTTCTGATAATGTTATTAACAGAAAATATTACACAGAAAACATAATGTTATAATAGACAAAGGAAAAGTAATAATGAGTTATGTATTAGAACTAATTACAAAAAGAAATGCTTTCCAGTTAACATGACAAACAAACTTTCAGGGAATATTAATAACGGCTCAACTAATATAGCAAAACAGTTACATTAAGTATTAAGGTGGAGCTATTTTGGGTATTTAACTAAACAAGCGGTTAATAGGAGGCAATATGAACTGCTCATCCAACATTAAGTCTAGTTATTGAATAAGTTTTACACGAATGGTTGGCGACACTTTCAAGGCTCGGTCACGCACCGTTCACACAGCGTAGAAGTAAATGTATCCGACAGATACGTCATATGCCACGTGCGGGAATTTCATTTATGTGAATATTTAATATGTTGTAGTATATATAGCAAAGTGGCTGGTATTTGCTATTTTGAATATGTTCGCTGTGACTTAATCATCAGTAAATAGTTTCTATACAGAGCAGACTGACACAGAAATTTACACATCATAAGCTAAAATTAATACGATAAACAAACAAATAAACACAAGACGAAAAACTATGATAAAAGAGGTAAATAAATAAAATTAATGAGTTTCGGGTGAGGGAGTAAGTAAACTTAGTTGGATTTTGATAAATTGAATTGAAGATGTGCGCCAATTGCTTTTAATTCGCTGTCCAAACAAACACACGCACAATTGAACACGCAAACTCGTACACACACACAGACATGGGCGTTAAGTGGATCAAGATCCTCGCGCTTGATCCCAGCCAAAAGATCAACACAGACCACGCCTCCTGTTGAGGCTGGCTCTATTAAAAGGCAAAAAGGGGTTAATTCCCATTGGTGTACAAATATTTTTTAGAGATCAGGTAAAAGATGCTGCTGAATTTATGTATGTATGTGTGTAGATATATTTATGCATAAAACTTGAAGGCCACTCTGCACTCCATGTTTGTCAAACTGGAAATACTTAAATAAATACAGAACAATTTATACTATGTATGTATGTAAACTAGGCTACCCAAAATGCGCACTAAACATTTGGTTCTTTCTGTTCGTTTATCAGTCAATGCATTCAATTAAGTATTATGTTTGATTGTGTGTGGATCGTTACTCATTTACCATACGAGTCGAATTGAAAAAGTTTATTGCAAAACACGCGACCATAAAAATGGAAAAGAACAAGTGCAGTATGCTATAATAGAGTTAATACGACTCTTAGATACTCTGGAACTTTTGTAACGATTACTATCTGCTTTTAATGAATATTTCAAGCGTAGACTTAGGACTTTCTTTTTGAACTATTATTCAAATATTAATTATGAACTTAATGCCTAATGCTTAAAAATAAAATTCTATATGAGATTAGAAATTGGTATCATACAATGATTTCATTTACTATTGTAAACCAACCTTTTATGTGCAACAGGATATATAGAAAATCATAAGCCTTAAAGACTTTCGCCTATCAGCACATAAAGACATCATTTTGTGGGCGTTTTCTTATCAGCACTATGTATGCAAACAAAACTTCTTTACAACGATTTTCCTTACTTCATTACCTTCTTACAAATTTTTTCCCTCTCCCAACATTTCTATAAACAAACTATGAGCAATTAGCAAATTGTTTTAGCATTTGATATTAACATGAAACTATATTTTAATATTTCCTCAATCTTAAGCAATGCATTAAGGCAAATTATTATTCTTTTTTTCGTTATAAATTTTTTGAGGCTATAAAAAGTTGAGCTTGGACTCAGAAATGTGTTATTTTGTTATATGATCCACAGATAAATATAGAATTGTGCAATTTTAATGAAACATTGTTTTGGTAAAAGTACAAATATAATATCGCTGTGTCACTTTTCCGAATCTAATCTGATCAGAATGTTAAAGAATCTTATCTACAATGAAGGCTTTCTGCCTAAGGCAATGACAAGACCTTGCTCAATAGCAAGCTAATCACAAGTATTCCCAGTAAAAATTTACAAATATTTAAACTCTCCAGACGATTAAACGTCAAATTTATGACACAGATCATTTTACAATGATCAAGACATAAATATACAATTTCTCCCTATTTCTGTTTCATTTAATTTTTTGACTTTCTCTCAAGAAAAAAGTTATAAAAAAAAAAGGAAAAAAAAAGAACACCCGGCCAACAAGCGGGAACGGGAGAAAGAGGGACACGAGTCAATCAAAATGTTGACAGTGCTTGTATGAAAAGTAAGTGAGAAGAAGAAAAAGATGATAAGGAAAAGGCAAGTCAAAGCAGTCGTCTATGGTGGTTGAATCCCAGTAGCATCTCCTGTAGCTGAGCTCTATTAAATATGACATATTTATGAAGTGCCCAGCTGTAGTACAATAGCAAAAACAGTCAAAAGGGAAAGGAAAGTACTGCTGCGATTACTTTTACTGTACATTTTCACTCAATGTGTGTGTGTCTTTTATATATATCTAATATTTCCTGGCATTTCAGTGCACGCGTCCTCCTCATCAGCAGCAGCTGCCAATGTCTTCAGCTAAATGGCAAATGTATTTATGTTTCATATTTATGATCATTATTTTTTTTTTTTTTTTTTTTTTTTTTGAATGTCTGCGGTTACCTTTTGCACTAACCACAACCTTTTTGATTGTAATGATCGTTAGTTGATATTCGCATAACTCTACTAAAATATATTTAGTTTTTGACTTACTTAAATGATGTTTGGTTTAGATTTTGATGATCTTCGGTTGTCAGTATCAATATATCATTATTTTTGGCTTACTTTTGAGCCGCTTGAGAAAACCACAAGTTTTATAAGCAGTTTCTAATTATTGTGATTTAAAGGTATCTTTTGTTTACATAGGTTAGTTCGCTCTTATTGTCTTGCTGGGTTTCCAATAAACAAACGATGCGGGTTTGATATTTCAAATAGTTTTTTTTTATCTTGAGCTGATATTATAAATATTGCTAAGTCAAATTATAAATAAATTCTTAAATAGAAATAAGTTTGATTCGATTGATAAATTTTCATGGTAACCGCCCAATTAAGCAGCGTCTTGTGTGGATTATAGATTGGATAATACAATAGCAGCTGTGATCGTGAGTTGACCAGCTGACTTTTCTTCGTGCTTGCTTTCTTAAGTCGGCCAAGCGAATCAAATCAGTAAATTGCTTACTTTTACTTTTCCAATGGCTATGAATTTGCGGCCGCAGCGGGACTCTTTATTTTCTAGAGTCTTGAGTCCAGCGACGGATCTGTCGAAGGTATTTTTTTTTTTTTCTCTCTGACCTTTTCTATAGAAATCGGAGCGCCTCGTTTACATCTTTGCCTTTCCATTTTGCGTGCAAAATATTAGGTCCATTGTTCTCTTCGGCCTGTGTCCATTACAATATTATTTATGGGCACGGGACGAGGCAGAAGGGGCTGACCATGAACAGGGTTGCCCATCCCCATAAACAACGTATTGCGAATGCTTGTTAGTTCCTCAGTTGGCTAGTTGGCCAGAATTATTGTCAGTTATTGCAAGATTTAATTAAATTAGCTGTACAAATTTCCAATGCCTCTTCACCCCTCTCTCTTTTAAAGCTAACCTACCTTTTGTTTAACTGACGTGGTGAAGAGTCGGCTCCATCTCAAATCTCAAATCTTAGTCAATGTTTTCGTGTCTTTTGCGGTTCAATGACTTATTGGCCATAACAGTCATGAGTGTCTCCTGTTAGTGTTTTTTGTATTTTTATTTTGCGCAGCTTACGGAGGCACCTACGAAACACCAAGCAACGGCTATCAGTCAGTCATACGCCAATGCACGTCTGCCTGCTGCTGCCGGCCTATTGAATTACACCAGACAACAAGTGTTAAAATTATAATTTAGAAGCTAAGAAGCAATAGATCGTTAAATATCCTGTCTTGAATGATCATTTAAAGCTACAATAATTCTCAAAATTTTAATTGCAAAGAACAGCAAATATTTATAAACATATCAATATGAGTTGCATTGATTAAAGTTCTAAGATACTATTTTGGGCACGTATTGTAAGACACTCAGTAAGATACAAAACGTTTGAGTTTTTTATAGGTTTAACGTTTAGCATTAACAAATGTTCAACATAATCTTTATTTGCCACATCGCAACTTTATATGTTTTTCCCATTTTTATGATCTTTCATTTGTACTTTCACAAAAGACACCTTATATAAAGTATTATAGATGACACGCTCATTAGGAAACCCGCAGGATAGTGTTATAATCACACACACACACACACCACCGAAAATGTAAACAACCGCAATAACCACTTGAACCGGTTACGATATTGTAAGATCCATGTATCTTCCAGAGAAGAGAATCCCTTGAGTGTGACTGAACCTTAGCAACACACAGATAAATAAACACAAAAATACATACTTGCATACATGTATATTCTATATCACTTAATCGATGCTTAACTTTATGATCGGCACTTGGGGCTCGCCGAATGGTTTTTGGTTACAGGGCATCAAATTAGAATTACAATCCGACATGCGAGAGAGTTGAATGCAACCTTAATACTAACTTCCGCTTTTGAAAGCTTTGCTATGTACAGGGAGATAGAGAGAGAGGTGCAAACCGGAGGAGAAAAGAGTATGGGGATTTGTTGAACGTACAATTGGAGAAACAGAAACAAAAGCGCGTTCGACCCAAGGGCCAAAGCCGACAACCCAATATGGGCAACAAGTGACCAAACATTCACATATCTCTACTATTCACTTATTCAACATTCAACTTTGATCGTTTTGTGCATGCCGAATAGATACCGGTACAATAAAAAAACTTCAATAACCAATGCAATAATAATGAAAAAAAAATATATAAAAATAAAATAAACTCCCGGCTTATTTGGCCAAAATAGCCTCGAACCTGGTATGGAAAGGAGCATAGAATTGTTGTCTGGTTGTTGGTGGTGGTGGTGGTTTTTTCTCGTTTCATTTTTTACCAACTTCAAAACAAGTGTCCACCAAAGTTGGCAACGGAAGCGGCGCTTGAAACGTGTCGCGGTGCTGTCAACTCATTAACATACATATATATTCCTCTACTTGTTTATTTATATTTTCCCTTAGCTATTTTCTTATAGCAGCTAGAGAAATTAAATTTATTTAAGTTTTCAACATTTGACAGGTTTTTTCGGACGTCTTCGGATGATTTAATTGAAGATATACGCAAAGTGTTCTGAAAACTGTCTGGAAAATATTGTTTATTTTAATATTGAAGATGTGCGATTGCTGAGAAAATTCTAAGCAGAGCCTTTTCACTGGATTTTGTTACAGTTGAAAGCATTGTTTAGCATATTCAGAGAGATTATAGGGGTTATAGTATAGTATAGTGAGCGACATCAAATGTTTGACTAATTGACTTGAAATGTACTATGAATTTTAAAGTAGTCAAATAATAACGAGAACTACGCTTCAGCGGTTTAAGCAAGAGCTAAAAAAATTTTTTCACAAACTTAATTAAAAGCAGTTAAAAAATAAATTGTAATACAAAGTAACTATCAACAATCACTTGAGATAACAGCTGTAAATTAAAAAACACAATGTGCAAAAAACAACTAGAACAGCTGAAAAATATATTTAATCATATGCAGACAAAAACGTATCCTATAAAGTACATCATATTTTTCATAATAATGCTAAACGTACTTTAAGCAATCAACCCTAACAATAATGACTTGCATAGCCCAAACTAAGCGACCTAAAATTTTGTTTATGATTAAGACTTTAACAAATAATATTGGTCAACTGCTTATTAACAATTATCAAATTTTGTCTTAGGAAAGATCAAAATTCATTAATTACACGGTAGGCGAAAAGAAATGAAAAATATTAAGATAATAAGAGGTCTGAATGGATCCACAAAGGTGCATTTACTATTAGTTCGATAAGAAGGCGCGTGCTACGCAGAAACATAAAAGAGATAGAGAAGCATATAGTAACATACATCATTTGTTAAATGCTGTCGCAAACGTAGGACATGTTTGGTAGTGTGACTGAAAAAATAAGAAAATTGAGAATCCATATAGAAAACGATTGAGTCTCGTTCGTCTTAGCCATGACGTTTGGAATGGAATGATTAATGATGCGATTCAAAGTCTCACAGTCACTGCGATCAATCGATTGACGCGTGTCTCATTCGATTGACTTCCAAACTAACTTGATTCTAACTATCTATGACTCAAGTGTTGCGCTGTGCCCAAAAACACAAAAATAAATGCAAGAAGAAGTCAACAACAAACAGTGTGCCTTAAAAGGCAAACGCCATGCTTTAGTGGGCGTTGTTTTTTTTATTTTTTTATTTAATGAACGTAGGCTGTTCATTAATTCAGCTTAAGTCACAGCAAACGTTGCTTAAAGTAGACAAAATTTGTAGTATGTGCTCCGGCAATTTGTAGATTTTAATTAAGGGCAAGACGAAGCTCAAGGGAATAGTGAACTTTTTCGAGGTCAGTACGTAGGCGTAAAGAAGCTCAAGATTTTGGGTATCTAAGGAATACGACAGTAATAAATACAATTTTTAAGTTAGAGATTCAAGCAATTTTAATTTCATTACAACAGGAAGATAAAGATTTCACTTTTGTTTGTACAACGCTCTTAAATGTTTTCCCACAATTTAGCGTGATATAAAAACTACACAGTGAAACTCAGTACTTCTAGTTGTAGTAAATAAGTAAAATCTCACCATTTATTGCCCATGATCTCATGTTGTCTAAAGCGACTCGTAGTTGTATCTGATCACAAGATCTGCATAACTTTGCTGCAATGCTGCTTCTTCTTTTTTTACTATATGTATAAATAAATATATACTCACATCTGACCGCACTGAAAGCTTTCGAGACCCGTTTCGTATAATAAGCATTAATAATTGCGCATTATTTTAATTACTTATTCTTTTTTTGCTCTTTTTATTTGGCAACGTTCTATAAATTCAGCTTTTGCTTCTTGCTGTTTTCGGTTCGCGCAAAATGTGTTAAATGTATTCGTGTCTTGTTGGTATTTAAGCAAAAAAACAAGCTTTAAAGCTTTAGGCAAGCAAAAAAAAAATAAACAAAATACAATAGACATAAAAAAATAAAACATAAGAATCGCACAAATAAAAAGTGCTAGCTTTTGGTGATTTAAAATGACGTATATTAGTTTAGATCCCCCATTCTCAATCTCATTTCCATTCTAGAACATCAGCGTAGCGTCAAGGTCTTTGAAAAGTCAACTGAATGACTGCATAAAATTGGAGAACATTTCGAATATCGAAATACCATATGGAATCTCTTATTATCATTATCATTTGCCTAGGTTAATAAAGCAGTTCACAATCTTATCAGGACAGACTTATCTGTACAGTTTTGTGTCGGTAGACTGAAGTTGATATTTATTTTTATTTAATTAGCGAATTGCAAGGCGTGCCACAAGTGAATGAACGCAAAATAAATAGAAGAAAAGAATAACTTTAAAAAAATTCTAGAAATCGCTTATCTTATCAACGCAAAACGCCTGTGACAGGAGAAAACCACCAAGAATGTAGTAAAGTTCTATAATGAAATATTAATAATATATATATAACTATTATAATATATAACTAATGAGCATTGCAAATCTAGTTTTAGCAAAAAAATAAAGGAAAACATATATGGAAAAGACAAAGTGCGATTATAATTTAAAAATTTCGAAATTTGGTAAACCAATTTCATTTTAGTCTGAGGCAGTATGCAAATCTTTCGATTATTAAATAGTGAATTTTGATAGAAAATTGGTAAATGATGTTAAGATTGTTTTTTATGTGTAATAATTTTCATTGATTAAAAGTAATTGTGGATGGAAAGCTTAATAAAATGTTTTTGAATTTGAATTTTATGGTCTGAATACTGTTTGAATATAAACCTAGATCAGTCTTGTCTAACCATCGCAAACTTAATTAGTTTTTCTTCTTACTAAATTTTGTTAATTGTAACCAGTCTTGACTGTACTTTGCTATCTTAAGCTTTGTTCACTTTAATATGCGTCAGTTTACATTGATTCTTTGAATACGATAACTTTTTCGTTATGAGTCTTTTAAAAGCAAAAGTTATGTAGTTTTTTTCATAGCTCTAAACACATTTGGGACCCATGAACTCAACGCTCGCCGCTCTCCTTTGTTTAGTGTTGGGAAACATTTTAAATTTTCTCAAAGTAGGTGCCATTAAAGCATAATGTATTATTAATTAGTTATTACATTTGCGCATTTATGCAATAATATTTCTTTTAGTTGTTTCCAACGGACACTGATGACCTTGAGCAAAAAAAAGACTAAACAATAGAGTGGCTTAAAAAAATATATATGTATATAAATTATATAATTAAGAAACACCATAAACAGGTACTTGCGTGTCATGTGTCAAAGGTTGGCAACAAAATTACAAAAAGAAAAAAATATATGCCAAATAAACGAGAGGCAAAAACAAGAGATAATTATATTACAGTTTGAAATAGTTCCTATCCGTTTTGTGGCTTAATCAGGTTGTTGTTTCGAGTGCTGTTATGTAAAAATTGGCCAGAAAACGACAATAATATTGTTTGATGTGGCAATATTTCTAAAGAGCTCCCGACTCTTTGCATGGAATTAAATGAAAAGTAATGATAATAATTTGCAGTGCTTTTGTTCATGCTGTGTTGCGTCCATTGTTTGTATCAGAAAGCTCGCGAATTGCCAATCAAGTGAAAAGGCAAAAGCGAAAGTTAGACGCACAAAAGAAGGCAAAAAAAATACCTCCCTCAAGCAGAAGTAGAGCTGTTTTACCATAGTTGTTTAACTAACTAACATTTTGAGAACAGCAGCCGTGACAACATCAACATGCTATTATTGATTCTCGTCGCACAATGCGGGTGAGAACTGCATTGACACCAATAAATAAAGTAAGAAAACATTGTGAATGTACTAATGTGTGCAGCTAAACTATCTTTCTTTCATATCATTCTACGGCTTGTTAAGCGATTAAAGATGATAGATATACTGTCTGATTAGCTGTATTATGAGTTTACTAAAGATTGCAGCTATTGATATTATAAAGGGAGGTTTGGAATATTGTAAAAATAAAATTTGGGGAGATGTTTGTGGTGAATAGAAATCACTGACATGTGATATGTTCACATAATGCGCAGAACTTTATTTTAAGTTACAATTTAATTAAATAATTAAATTTGATTATTTTAATTTTCATAACTTCAATTGTTGTTATCCGTTTAACATCCGATTTCAAGTCCTGAGTCGCATTTGCATCGACACTGTACCTCACCTGATTTGCGTTTCTCCGATCTGTCCGGCACCACTAAGCTTTTGGCACGCTTAACTCTCAGCGATCGTCTGCGTATGGAGCGCAAAAAAGCTTCCGGCATCCTTGAGAAGCGTTGCGGCGTTTCTGGAGCTTTGGCACGCTCTGGCAGAAAAAAGTTTTTCACAGCCAACATAATGTTAGCTATAGCGGTAAAATCTGCTTTCTTCTTTTGTTGTGGGTGTCGAGCGCGTGTTGGCAATGAAATCCAAACAAAATCAAACTATTTACAGCTTTGGCTGTTGATCTTTTCACTTTGTTGTCTATTTTTCTTCTTTGTTTGTGTTTATTTTTGTGTAATCCTTTTGTTGTTTGTTGTTGGTTTGATGCACTTCTATTGCTTATTTATTTAAACATTTCTTTGCTTTGCACTTATTGGCTTCCTTCTTGATAACATTTTTGAAACTTGTTTGGCTTTTTAACACATTTTATCACATTGTTTATGACTTATTCTATTCTTTTTTAATTGTTGCTATTTGCCACTTCGCATTTTTTTATTGTCACAGTCAAAAATTTAATATGCTTATTTATACAGCTGACGACATCGATGCGTTGCTTTCGCAATTTGTTTTGATTAACTTTCGAAGACTATGCAAAATATACGCGAATCCCTAAAACCGAATATCGGCGAACGAAAAATCCGCTACACACGTCCACAGTGCATGCTTGTCAAGACTAAACTGGTGGGAAATAAAAAAAAGCGTACGAACTCACACAATAACAGCACAGGCAGCAGCCGTTGCTCTCGCAGCGGGCGACCGTTTGCTCAGAGTTCGGCTGTTAACGTTCACTCCAAGGCATACTTATATATTTTTATTTTCGTAAGGCAACGAGAGAGCGGAGTGAGACTACCTATATAAGTATGCCTTGGTTCACTCTACATAACAGACGGCAGGGAAATTACGGTGAGAGTTGAAGCTATTACATTTTACTGTTAATGTAGCTGCACTGTGAGCGGCCACTGTTGCTTCTTAATACCTGTGCATTGCAATGGGAAAAATTTTATAAGTGTCACAGTTCACTAAAACTGCATTAAGAGCCGGCGCTGTTTAGTGCGCTTTGGCAGCAGATGTTGTTGTGGGCTTAGCACGTGATGAAAACAGCTGCAATTGAACAGCAGAACAGGTATAAAAAGCTACAAGTATAGTAGCTTTTGCTGTTACTTCTTAAGCTTGTAATATAATATCTCAACTTCCGCTGCATTGAGAGCGGAAACGTCTTGTAATAAGATGTTGATATTTCAGGAGTCTTTTTTGTTCGTCGTAGATATGCCTGCCATAAAGCGTAGCTGATTTAATGCAATGTCAATTATATACTTTGTGTATGTGTATTTACTTTTTTATCAGTTTGCAAACTCAACCAAATATCTCTACTGATAAGCGCAAAAGTCGCAACAGGCGCCTTAACATACCGCTGTTAAAATTTCCCGACTAACTTGTGGCTGCTGAGAGTGAGCACGAGAGTGAGAGTAGGTGAAGAGGCTGCGTCACAAAAAACCGTACGGAAATCAAAAAGAAATAGTAAACATTTGCCGTGGACGCTGTTGTTTTTGTAGTTATTATTGTGGATGCACAGATGTAATAATCAACTAGCTGCTATGCTGATGATAATAGTTATAAAATGCGGTACAGTCAGATGGAACCCAGTCCGCCTCCCAGTCTGTTCATAATATATAACGACGACTGCTGGCAGCGGTTGTGGTATTTGTTTTTAGTTGGGGTTTCGGTAAGTGGGCCGCTTGGGAGCTGATGCTGTATTTGTTGATGTTGTTTGTGAACTGCGAAAATGCAATTCATAGAGCGAGAGAGTTCGAAAGAGAGGAATACTAAAGCAGTTGAATGATATTAACGGACACAGCCGCGAATTGAACATGTGGCATTATTAATATTCACCAGTATATTATTACTAGGCACAATAATTTGTCAACTATTGTTGTTGATAGTTTTAAGTGAGATTTTCAATAAGTTTTATGCAATGCTGATATAATTTACTTAGTTGCATTTGAAAAGGAATATTTGTGGGAAACAGCTTGCAAACGGAACATTGATTGAATTTCAATCGAGATTAGTTTGAGTGTCACACTAGTGGAAGACAGGCTGAGCTTTGGAAGCTGTAGGGGAAACTCTAGTAAAGATTAAGAGAGGCAGTATTTGAGGATTATATATATATATATATATTTTTTTTTTTTCTACTCTAAAAGTCTGAAATAAAATGGGATATCTTAAGGTTATTGTTAATAGCATCAAGCAAGTAGTTACACAACATTATACAAAAGTCAAATTATTCATACATAATGAACTCTCAACTGACATTTTAATGCCTTACTTCTATCAGAATCTCTCAAATTTCTTCTGAAGCTTATCATCTCAACTAACTTTATAAGCACATTAGCATAAGCCTGGGACAATGCGCGCGCGCACTCCGTAAAGCTTAATGGCATATGCAAATCTTCGAGTTGACAGCAGATTTCGAGGCGTATTTTGGTATGTACTGCAATCGGTTGGGTTATTTTTGGGACACGTGAACTGCATTATATGGTCGATAATTTTACACGCTCGCCACATTTATCGGCAGCACAGCACACGCCAGCACCAGACGAAACGCAACGCGACGCGACTTAATTAGATGGCATTGCCAAAGACGGAGAGACAGAGAAGAGAAGAGAGGAGGAAAAATAAGAGAGTGCAAAGACAAGCGAGAGAAAGAGAGAGAGAGAGAGAGAGAAAGAGAGAGCTAACAACTGAAGTCACACGCGATTTTGCAATGGAACTTGAAATTGACGCTAGTTGTGGCACGATTATTTGGGGAACTGAATGTGAACCACCCTCTTAACGACAAGAGGTTAATATGGTTAAGTGAATTGTAGGACTGACTAGCAGATACCATTTTTATACCCTGAACCCATAAAATGGGTGAAAAGGGTATATTGGTTTTTGTACAAAATTATGCAACAGGTAGAAGGAAGCATCTCAGACCCCATAAAGTACATATATTCTTGATCAGCATCAAAAGTCATGTCGATATAGCCATGTCCGTCTGTCCGTCTGTATGAAAGAGTCGATCTCAGAGACTATAAGAGCTAGAGACTTCAGGTTTTGAATATAAGTTCTCCTATACCATGAGCAGAACAAGTTTGTTTCAAATTACCGATAACTATTCTGGTTTCCCATATACACATGCAATCAATTACATAAAATGTAAAATCTGGGTTGAATTAATGGGTAATGATAAAGCTTTTCTGAAAATTTCGTCCAAATCGGATAGAAACACCAGAGATATCGTTTTTAATCGATTGAAGTTAAGTCAGTATACCAAAGTCAATTATAAATTTAATATATTTATTGCAACTAGGTTCAGGGTATCTTCTAGTCGGGCTCTCCCGACAAGAGCCTTCTTACTTGTTACAAGGTAAAAGCAGCTGAAAAAAATGTTCAGGGCTTTTTGGATTAAAGATGCCTACCTTTTATAAACGTACTTCCACATCTATTATATATGCCCTACTTCACTATTTACACAGTATACAAATGAAGGGCGCGGCTGCCGTTCAGTCTTTATGGAATTTTAATGGAATTTCTAATCAACCTGCCCCCGGGACGTCAGCCACACGCCCTGTGTGCGTCCTTCCACCCGTACGTCTAAAAATGTTACCGCACACCCAGCGAGCAGAATTTGTTTTTATCCAGTTCAGATTTGGGCCTGACGAATGTTGCACATTCGGTTATAAAGGGGGTGCTTGCAATGTGGGTGGGTGATTCTAACCCCTCGGGTGGTGGTCATGACATGATGCGACACTTTTATTTTCAATTGATCTACTTAGTTGCGACTGTTATTGTTTTTATTTTCTTAGAAATCATTGTGATAAGAAGCGAAAGACTAAATGACGTAAATAAATACGCTACTGTGCCCTAAAGGGTTAAAAAGCTCAATTCGAGTAAGGGAGAAAAGGGTGTACTACTACTCCTACATACCCTTACACCTACCCTCTCTCTTTCTGTCTTACCATATTTCTTATACGCAGCAAATTATGTGCACAACTTGACTTGAGGGTGCGCTTGTCGACTTTTTACTATCAACCCCCCTACTATAACTACACCCTTAGCTGTTTTAATTGCAATTGTGTGTGTGTGTTTCCCTCACGTTTTGGTCACTTAATACCACAAGAGGCGTTGGCTAACCACCAAATATAGCACCCGCTACTCCAGCCCAACCCATCTCAAATCCAAACCTAACCCAATTGTCATTTGATACATTTTACAGCACCCCATAGACTGATTTCCGCTCCTGTTGCACAAATATTTGCAAGCTTTATTAGTTCATTATGTGACTTTTACGCTCTCAACACACTCCGCCACACTCTTTAGTCATTCCCTTTTGTCCGTAATTTGTCATGGGGTGAGATGAGCATTTAAAAACTAATGACAACTCATACAACATTTGATTAAGTAGATTGTGTCCAAGCGGAAGTGGAAGGGTGAAGAATGCAAACGAGAAGGAAACAACAAGCAACGCCTCATATGCTTAAAAATCTACTAGAGAAAGTTTTAATTTTTGTATTTTTAGTAATTCGTATTTTGGGTCAGTTCATACATAGCTCGGCATAGGATGAGTATGTATTCACTTATCATTCAAGTATTTAACACATATGGGGGGCATCAGAGATGATTCATAAAATATTCCATTCCATTCGCATATGGAATATGATGTGTTTTTGGTATTTATAACTTGTGAGCAGACAAACTCTGTGTTTTGTACAAAAGAGAATTTGCATTACTTTCATTGGCTGGTTGCCGGAAATTCAATGAAACTGAATGTGATTGAAGTATTTTTAGAAATAAGTGGAACGCTAGTTATGTTATGAGAATGTTATACACACATATGTATCACGAGTTCTACGGTTCAAATCCCGACACGGAAAGCATAAACAGAAAATGTTGTAATGGTTATTTCTAATTCGTTTCATAACTAGCTTAAACCAAATAATGAGAGGCAGCTCTTAAAATGCTCTCTAGCTGCGCTATGTATCTATATAAAACTTTCGGGAATTAATAAAATCAATACAAGTACTTATTTTAAAAACTTTATGATTTAACACTTTAAGTACTCAAAAACTTAAATCTAGTTCTGGAAATTCAAGTTTAAAGAGAACTTAAATCAAAAACAAACGAACTTTAAAAAAATTTACTTGAATCAAGAACGACATCCTAGGATTCAGTGATTCCGTACTTAGTGAGAAATCAAGTTCGAGATCCGGGGTTTTGGGTACGAAATATTTGATTATAGACCAATTATTCCAATGCATTTTTATAATATTTTGATGAACGTTAATTTGACCAATTTGACTTTATTTTACTTTTGTTTCAATTTTATCTCCATTTAAAACCCTTTTTACCTTCTCAGTTAATTATTGCAACGATTATACAAATCCACTAGAAACTCATTTCGGCTGATTCGTTTTATTTTTTTCGTATTCATAATTTAGCAATTTGCATGACATAAAAAGTCGGTTTATAAGTATTTGTTATTCAAACTAAGATTAACCCCGAAATTCAGTAATTACAAGCGAATTAGTTCTCACGGCCAAATATGCTTCCAAAATAAGCTGACGGCCCCCGTTTGTAATGCAGGGCAACCCTTTATTTTTTGCTTGCTACGGTTTTGCCATAATTAATAATTCATAATTTGCAAAAATTGCAAAACTTCAACAATTCTTTTTGGATGGGCCTAAGAAATTCGTAAAATATTACCGCTCACCGTCATCTAATTTACCAATTTGTTGTAATGAAGCGTGAAACGCTTCAAGAAACATGAAAACTTAAAATCCATGAAATTGGACAGCGCAAAAATCAAAAGAATTAGAGAGAGACTGAGAGAAAAGGCAAGTGAGGTATAAGGATGGGAGAGAAAGGGACTGACAAGGCAAAGACATGGCGTTTTGACTCTGGAATGTGTAATAATGCGAATTGACATAATTATTAGAGGTAAAAGCAATGCGAAAGGGGCTAACAGGGTGCAAGGTTTTCAGCAACAATACAATCCCCATTTTCAACTCCCAGCTCAGTGTAATGCTGTGAAAAATAGTTCAATGTTCCCGACTGTACACTGACTTAATCAACTTTTCAATACCCCGTACACATACATAGGAAAAGGGCATTTTGATAATTTCACAAAGAAAGTCTTTAGCCATTTGTTTTTCTATTCTGATGTTATATCTGAGATTTGTGTATATTGCCAGTTATTTGACTTTTATTTTCAAAGGTGTTCAAAATTTGATATAGAATGTAATAATCGTTCTAGGCAGTTGCGACTTAGGCCATATTACTAACAAAACTATTTGGTTTACTTTCCTCCCGTTTAAGATTATATTTCAACGCAGATATTATTTCTGTTTTGCACACTTTTAAATTCTATTATTGGGTAGAACACTTTTAAACAACATTAATGTGCTGCACTTTGCTCTTTAAACGCAAATTGAGTTGATTAATTGAAATGTGGAGAGACACGAGAGTAACACAGGGCGCAGGGGCAATTGAAATTGCGTGGCCGAAGGGCAAAATTGCAGACGGCAGAAAATCAATAATATTAATGGGAGCCCATTCCCCAAAGCTACCTCTTACAACAGAAATCTATGTATGTATTTGTATGTGTTCTGCTTGCTTATGCAAATATTAAGAACAGCAACACAGACAAAACTCATCCCAAAAAAAAAAAAAAAAAACACATGTGAAAACGTTGCAGTTGGACGCAACCGTCTGCGATATACTCGATACCTGTGTTAAAACCGGTAAAAAGAGGCCTGAGTGCAAAGGTGTACGAATGCGGCAGGGGTGTATGCTACCTCAAAGATTGTCTGATGCAGATGAGGATGCCACCAGCTATCAGCTATCCTATCAGCCATCAGCTCTCTTGATGTACCAAATTTGGTGACTCTTGCTCAAAAACTGTGGAAGTTATAAGCGTTTCTGATTTCAAACGGAGGCTGGAAGCGGAATGGGTTGGGGGCTCCAAAATTTTTGATGCAGTTTTTTGGGGTTGTCAGTAGCTATATTCTCATCAAATTTGGTAGGTCTAGCTATAGAATGTGTGAAATAGGTGGATTCATCGATTTTGATCTATCTAATTTATCGATTTGCCAGTCTCCTGTTATCGTCGAGCCCCAATCTTGACACTTTATCTGTCCCGGCCATAGAAAAAGATAGTTGGATAGTTTGAAGTCTCTAGCTTAAGGGGTGTGGAAAGAAATTGCGTTCATACAGATGGACGGACGGACACACACCACGGACGTAGCCCAAGCCCAATACACTCTTAGCCTTCGGTATCGAGTATAAAAAGGTGGATTTTCTTCTTTCCTCAATCCCTTTACTTTGTGTGACAGCCCCAAACTGGGGCTGGGGAGCCATAGGCAAATTTAGCGCAGCAGCCAAATTGGATTAAATTTTCAAAAAAAGCCTACAAAATATGTATAATATGAAATGGTCCCTAGGGAGATCGAAACTCAAATCCCCTTACATATATCATTTAGTAGAACAATTTTTAAAGAAAATTCAATTTAGTTAAAATATTGAATAAATGACACAGTCGGAGTAAAAAACTTTATCATCAATCGGCCAATTTCAACGAGTTTATTGTTTATAAAGTTTGATACTTATTTGAATGTAAAGAGTAAAAACTTAATTATTACTGAAACAACAAAACAAGTTGTTAACTTGTGAATTGCATGCATAGTACTCTCAGACGGATAAGTGTATTGTACCCAGTGACGTTAATTGTATTTTTCTTTAGATTCATTTTACTGGCGGGTATTCGACGTTGCCTCAAAAGTAAATACGACGAAAATCGCTGCCAAGTCGAAAAGAAAATATAATTATTATGGTGAATGTATTCAATTCGACTATATGCCAGCTCAATTATACAGATACATAAATCCAAGACCACAGCTGACGCAAATGCTGCCAAAAAGAGAGTGTGGGAGAGTGCAGACCTATGAATTGCCACAGGGTCGGTCACTGGGTGAGGAAAGGGTGAGGTTAGCGGCCTTCGCTCGGAATATTTGCTTTTCGCCGCGCTTTAATTAGTGTTTATTTTTATAAGTACTTAAATAACTTACAGCAATTGTAGCGTTACAAAATATTTGGATATATTGAAGATAGATTTGTATAAGAAGGCTGCATACAATTGTGGAAATTATTCTATAATTAGATCAATAATTGTCAGTCGAGTTAAGCCACTTGCTTTTATGAATGTATAATTGTCAGCAGTTTAAGCTGATTCACATTTTATATGTATATATGATATATAATTTTTACTATTACATACCCTGTGTAAAACATGTTATCGATTATACCTTTCCTAAAGCTCTTCCTCTTAACAAATTTCTTAAAAATCCAACAAGTAATTAAAATTTCACTTTAGGGATGATTCTACGGTTCAGTTCGGTTCGGCCTGGCTCGAGTAATTTTTCTTTAGCACGCAAGGTCAGAGTTCAAAATAGAATTAACTAAGTCGATGCAACATTTTTTCAGTGAAAAAACCCAACACATAATAAAAAATTTTCCAATGTCTTGCATGAAAATTTTGAACATTCGCTGTGTCAAGGGGTGTAACTGCAAATCTTTTTTGATACATATTTTTCTTGTTCTTAGGGATGTTTTTAAATGGCGTGCAAAATGTAATTTTGTAAAAAATCATATTGACATAATTTTTTCCAATTTTTTTTAAGATACTTTATGATGTGTTGTGCCGTTTTCATGTGGCGGTTTTATGATCGCATTACCAAAGATTATCCAAAGCATCATATCAATATACTTCTTTGTGCATAGGTTGTCTTAGTTCCCAGGGCATTTGATGCGCTTGTCACAAATCTGATAATATCGCTGGAATTTTTGTAAGTGCAACTTATTAGCATGTTTGATATGCTGTGCCAAATTGAAGGTAAGTGAATGGACCTTATAAAAAAGTTGGCCACATAGTGCATGTGCATAACAGGGCAAAAATATATTTGTTGCAAAAAGGTTACAAAACCGAAAAAGAAATATAAATAAAAAGCTGAAAATGTCAAATTTCCTTAAAGCTATTTAATTTATTCTGAAGGGCCTTTAGCAAGATTATTTATTATTCTATAATAAATAAATCTAACTTAATACTTTGCAAATAATTTTTCAATTAGCAGTTGAAAAATGAAAAACAACTCATAAACTCACCAATGTATGCTCTCATCTTTGAGTCACCATTAAGTAATAATATTATTAATTAATTGCAAACAATATACAGTCATTCGATGATCGCAACTTTGGACTGAGTAACATGTTGATGCACTCACGCTTACCTGCAAAAAACAAAAAACATAGAGAGAAAGCTAAAATTTATTGAACACTTATTGCAAATGATTTAAAACGTATAACGTTTAGCTGGAAACAGGTAAAATCATAAGGAATTGCTCAATACCTAAATATAACACTTAAATAGATTGTCTAAAATTATTAATACCAAATGCTAACTGAATATCCATTAATTAGCCAAGAGCACTTACGAAATTTACCCAACCTTACCCAAACCTAAATCAGCACACGAAAATTGTAAACAAATTGCAAAAAGAAAATCAAATTTTTTTCGCATTGTGAAAGACGGAGAAAAATCAAATAGAAAACCAAAATTCGTTCAAATTTGACTCAAGTTCGCCTGAAATTTGTTTGCCAAATCAATCAATGGGAAATGGATGAAAATAAAGGGAGGATTTTTTAGGTAAGTTTTTCACCTAGTATGTCTTTCGGCATATTTCAATGTCAAGTTATCAGGACATGTGCGAGTATGGCAGACATTAATCTTGCGGTCAGGCTAGCTAAGGATTTACGCAAGGCTGACGCATTTGATTGGGCTCTGAGCAGCAGCAGCAACCCTGCCACAACAGCTGATAAGTTAATGCGATATAGGCAAGAATACAAAATGCTACCAGAAATTCTTAACAGAAAAAAAAACCCACCCCACTGCTACCCGCCTGCACAGTATGCATGTGACGCGTGTCCTGTGCGCATTCTAATTGTTGTTTCCTTTCCGTCGACAAATCGCTGAAAATTAACTAATTATATTAGCGGCTAAACAGCCAAACGCGAACCTTCCCAAAAGCATAATTAAAATAATTGAAATGGAAATGGAAAAAATAAGCTAAAAAGGAACAGCGAATAAACTGTCAATTATACAATTAAATTAAATAAATGCAGCAAACGCAGCAAAAAAAGGCAACAGAACAAACATCAACATCAAAGTTTGTTGTTTTAATTTCCGTTCGGTTCGAGCTTTCCAAAGCCTTAACCCAACAGAACAATAGCCGTATGGGTTCCAGATAAGCCCAATATAAAATGGGTTGAAATTAACCCTTTGTGGGACAGCCCCCGCTCGGATTAAGCTCAACTTTGCTCTAGCAAAGGGGATTGCAGGTTTGTAATAATATTGCGTTCAGTTTACACATTCATATATGCTATATAATCCTTATCAGTGAGTTTTCATACAGTCTTAAAATTAAGTTTAAAAAAGTGTTCAACTATAAGTTTTATTATCTGTTCAAAATTTATGGAAAGAGATTTATTGGTTAAAATAAAAGTAAATATTTCTTAATACGATTTTTTACTGACACAAAAGTCATAAATTGATATCTAATAACGCTTTTTACTTAAAGCTTTTTATTTACAATACTTATACTAAAAAAAAAAAACTAAAAAATAATTTATTTTAATAAAATTCATAAACTTTTTATTAGATACGAGTTCTGGCTTTTGGGTCTTCTATCTTCTATGAGTAATTTTTAGTTAGAGTATACCAACTTCGCTCGTTCGTAGCACTCCCACTTCCGCTGTTGTTGTCGTTGCGTTTTTCGATTTGCTTGATGGACGCACAATGAATGCATGTCCTGCTGCAGGACATCGGGAGAATCGCCCGTTGCGGACTCACTTCATTAGAGTTGAAAAACAAATAATATGCAAGTGCCTGCAACTGGATTCGCTCGACTTGCTCAAGTGCGCTCGTTATTGGGTCAAATGGGGTAGGAGTTGTAGTTGATGTAGGGGCTGGGCTGACGTTAGAGTTAGAGAATTAGAGCTGTCGAAAAAGGGTTGTCCAACTCTGTCTAGTTAGCCTTATCAGCACGCACATGCATTACAAATGCAGCTGGTGTTTTAGCCTGGGGACAGGGTTTCTGGGCCAGTTCGTCTACCATCCGATTATAATACAAAACTCATATCTAGATTTTATAGCGGGCTTATGGCACAAATAACATGAAATGACAGCATCCACGTCCAGTTTCAGTTCCATTGCCATATTGCGGTCTATTTTTCCGCTATCTTTATCCCACTTTTCTATGTTTGCATAAAACGGACTTACTTCAATGTGTTTGCTTGGGTGGATGCTTTTCCATTTTCATATATATATATTTTTTTTTTTGGTGCGCAAATATGGAACAGCGGCAGCTGCTTGGATTAAAGCATCGCATCATTGTGATATGATGTGATGTGATGTGTGTGAAGGTGATGAAAAGTTGTTGACTATCATGGTAAGCTCATGTTTTGGTTATTACAGCTGCTGCTGACCATAAAATCGACCCCGCTTGCACCACCCCACGGCCAAGCACCAACGCCAGCACCAGTCAAATGGTAAAGCAAAAACATGCGTTATGCAAACTAATTGTTGGCCCGTGAGGGGTTTACCGTGAAGGGAGTAACAATATTTGTATGTATGGTACCTTCAGTTTAGATGACATACTTATGATAATAATAGCGTTTCATGTCAAATATTATACTTAAATATGAGATGATATATAGCTCATACTAATAGGATGGCAAAGGATCATCCCATAAATTTCAGCAACACATTTGCTTAAAACTTAGCTGTAACATTTTCTCTTTTCGTTACTTTTTAGAAATTATGTAAAAGTCGAGCTGAAAGAGGGGGAAAACTTGTGTGTTTAACTATTAGGTTTAAATACATACTTAATGATGATGATGGTGTTTATTTTCACTTTTTTTAATTGTTTGGGAGCAATTGGTTATTATGGACCTGGTTTATTTGAAAATTAGTTAGTTTGCGCCCTTTTTTTTAAATTATCTGTAGAGATGAAAAAAAAAATAGAAACAAACTTTAAAAAAATAACATTATCTTATCCGAGTATCGTAGCAAATTTTTCATTCAATCCTAAACTGATTAAAGATTAATATTTTAGTACTTAGAATTTTCTTAAATATTTTTAATTTACCAAAACGTGAAACTATTGATGTTTGACCAAGGTCTCCAGGAGAGTTTATAGATCTGGTTAAGCTACCATGTCGTCATTGCCAGCATTACATATAGAAAGTCTTTATTGAAATGCGACTATTCTCGTGGTATTACAATGTACTCAAAAACACTTCCAATTAAGTGTTTGTTTAGCATTCATCATGCTATCCGTTTAGATCAAATATTTCAATATGTAGTGCAACAGAAGAGCAAATAAAACTGACAAACGGACAGTTTGACAAATGACATTAGGCTTGATAACCATTAAGTGCAGCCGCCGACACTTAACGGTCAGTTGAGACATCAATCAAATTAGGGTTGCAAAAATATGTATATATTTTTATATAGTAAATGCAGCAATCCAAAACTCAAACTGAACACCTCTCTCAATTACAAACATTAAAAAGTCGAATGCGGAAATAATAACAACAATTGAGTTAAACACATGACGAAAGATTTCGGCAATTGACCGTTGGTCAAACGTTTGCAGAGGAGCAACCCTAAAAAAATAACGCAACCGACTTACTGCACTCAGCGCACGTCCATTTAAACTGTCTGCGCCTGCGCTTCGTGCAATGCACAAAATCCTGTCCTACGAGGACTGACTAAGAGAGAGGGAGGGGTTGGAGGGTTAGAAAAGAGAGTTCATTAAAATGCGAGCTGTAATGAGAGTGAATGCAGTGTAATTAAATTAAAGTGAACACGCGACACACACATAGACAGACTGCCCGCTGCTTGCGCATGTGCAACTAACTCAATGCCCCCTGATGCATGCTTCAGCTCGTGCGTCAAGTGCCGCGCTATTTTTGTTGCACCTTGACTTCTGTCCCTGCTTCCGTTTTAGCTTTTTGCATTGCCTGCATAATCCGCAAATTTGCGCACATATTTTCGAAGCTGTGTTCCAGTTGATGAAGTGCACTCATTAGTTCGAATTTGTTTAGCGAGCATAATAAGCGTCGCGAACTATGCAAAACACACAGGAAGTAAGGATCAAATGGTTGATTAAAGGCTGGGAGATGCCTTCTCGTAAGCTCTTTAGTAATCAAAGAGTTATATTCTATTAATATTCTATATTGTTTTTAGCGATCTTATATCTTTAATAGGAAATATACCTATAAAATACATTTTTCAAACTTCATAGCTTTTTTTCTTTACGATTCCTAAGTTTAGACACGGGGTTCCAAACTGTTGAGATCTGCGCTAAATATATTAACAGACTATTTAAGAACTGAGTTTGTTGATTATTTTAATCAATTTCACGACTAGTCCTTAAATCGCTGAGTCTGTCTTTTTGACACTCACTTATTAATATATCTAAAATAATGTTACAGTTTTCGAGTTAGATATAAAGAAGTTAAGCAATCTCCAAAGATATGCATTAACAAATTATATTTTTCAGGTAATTTTTGTACCGGTTTGAACTCAATTGATAAAAACATTAATTTAGGTTGATTTTTAAAAAAAGATTAATGGGAAAAGCTTTTAGCCAAATATTTACATCTCTAGTTCTGTTCAAGGTTTCACTTTTCTTTAAACTTTTAATTAGTTTATCTGATAGCGTATCAAATGAATGCGTCTGTTACGTGCCTTCGACATAAGGATGCAGGCTTAAGCTTGTAGATTCACTGCCGAAAATCGTATCAAAAAAATATGAGAGGGCTAGAAAAATCAAAGTGTCAAATAAAAATGCCAAGTTTATGATGCACAGCAATTGCCACTAATCTGTCAACAAAGGTGAGAGTCAACAGGGAGGCTGCTGTATATGCACTGAATGCTGCTGCTGTTGCTTCCGTGTGGCACACCCTGTTTCAGGTTTTTGGTCATTACAACAGCACTAAGGGGTTGCTGAATGACTTACTGACCACTCGTCAAAGAGAGAAAGAGAGAGAACCCAAGCCGGCTGTCATAATTAAAATATGACGCGTGTCCGTGTCTCGTACACGGACAATTATAGCACGCGCTGCGGGGCAACGTAACAGCAACCAGCTTCATTACTTGCTGCCACCATTTCGACACGCAAGCATTCCGCAGCAGACCCAGCATAAAGGCCGGTTGGCCAGCTGAACATGTACCGCAACTTAATGGCCAACTAGCAGAGTGCAAATTGTTTATGCAGGATAATTTTATAAATAGATAGCATTTATATTCTTCTTTCTGAAGATATCAGCACGTATACATGTACGGAGACGGCCGTTGTCCTTTTTGAAAAGCAACTGCACCAAATTGCTTAGCATTCGGTCAATTATACAGTTCATCCAAGGAAATCAACTCAAATCACGCGAAGCAACCATGAAGCATACTAACTAGAGGAAATTACATTTCATGGGAACATTTACATTTAATGGCACTGACGAACTGGCTCAAAAAGTTTAATATTGTACAGTCTAATGCATTACTTTGAGAGTTTTCTGAACTTTTTACAAATGAATTCTTCTTTTGATAATCTTTTTTTCAAGAATTTGTCAGGGTTCTCAAGTTTATGTTTTTATTATTATTATTTATCATATTCGTTAGTAAATTTAAGTTTATTTAAAGTTGAATACATATTTGACCCGTAGCCTTTTATAGCATATGCCAAAATATTGTTTTCAGTCCTGAATATATTTTTAGTTTCTACCTTATATAATTCACATCTGTAGATCGTTCCATCTTCTAAGTTCCTCTTGTGCTTCATTTATTCTTCGACACAATGATTTGACACGGTCTCTAAAAAGTTTAATTGCCAATTGTCATGGATAGTAAAATTGATCAAAATCAATTAACAAAACGATCGAATCAACAACAGATCCCAAACAGCTGTGATATCCTTAAAAATATTTCTTAGCAGCTCGTAAATCAAATGGAAACAAACACGACCCAAAAATTGAAGGTGTTTATATGGAGAACAGAATGAAATGAAAAGAATCCACTTATTTAAGCTAATTTGTCTGAAGTCAGGATGTGACAGGAGTTGAGGAGTTCGCATCATTGTTAGTTTGCATTCAATGGGCTGCGACAGCTTTTTGTTACAAGAAGCCCGCCGACCCACTTTCTCAATGCACAATATAAGTGAGGACATTGTGTAACATGAATGTAGAGCAAAGTCCATTAAGTAACTGATGTTACTGCTGCTGATTTTCTGATGCGGTTATCCTTTTATTGCGAAGCCTCGTTTTGTGCTGCCATGATAAACAGGAAACATGAAATGAAGCGCAGCAACAAACAGCAACAGCATCAAATGCAATTTCTCATTTTGGGCCGACATCGTTTCATCAAAGTAGGTTGCTACACATTTCCAAGAAAATTGTTGTTGTCCTGCTGATAGATTGCCACGGGCGTAGCCTGAGAAGGCGCGCAAGAAAGGGCTTTAGAAACGTATGTACCATGTTTGCTCAGGTGTTGTGGCCTCATTGTGACCCGTAAAATGGCAAATCCTTTTAGCTCCGGCACACACCAAACCCAAGGCAACGCTGCTGACAGCCAACTAATTACTTGCGATAGCAAATGCTTAAATGCTTAAAAGGATTTCTAGCCAACGAGACCGTTCAAATTGTCACCAAACAGCGTACGGGAATTTCCTCCTCTGGCAGATTCGCATTTCCCATTTTGGCAAACAACATGTCAATGAATAACAGTTGCCCGTTGCGCTACAAATGTCGGGTAGGCGGTGGCAGTCAGCATTAAATTCCTAAACTGACATTCTGTCAATGTCAACCAGTCGATACAACCGACGCCCCACCCAAGCCACAAACCAAAAGTAGGCGCAAAAAAAAACATCAGGTTGTGCATTGCGTGGGGATTATATATATAGAAATTGACGGGATAATAGCAGAAGATTAATTCAGAATACATTTAGTTAACGTTTTTTCGATTCATTATTTTGGTTTACACGAAAAACATTGATGACAAATTTTGATTAGTATTTTTAACTTTGTTCATAGCTAAAATATTTATATTTTATTATAAAACCTTAATTATTATTTTAATAAGATAAATTAGGTCAAATTTTGTTTAAAGTAAAAAGAACAAAAATTAAAGAACGAAAAGACTTCATTCAGATACTCTCTAAAGTTGGATCAAATTGCGATAAAATCCAAATTAATAAAGCAATATATTAAGAAATAAGTGGGTTTAAAAATAAAATGTTCTAAAATTTTTAAGTGCTATCGCCAAAATGAGCTATATATAAGTTTATAATTACATAAGCCAGTTATAATTTAATCGTATGCCATTGAAGAAGTTTTCAAAAGGATTCAAAACTAAAACTACTTTCAATAACTTCCGCAACCCATTCGCTTCCTATATCTCTCTTTCTTTATTTCTTTATCTTTTCTCTCAATATAAATCACCACCTGCATTGCCAAAATCCCATAATAACTGTTTCAAACAACTTACGAACTGTTCACTCACAGAAAGCCAAATCTTAACAAAATTAAATCCCAAAACCAGAAAAATACATGAACCAATTGCGAATCAAGAGAATTTCAATGGAAGAGGAAAGGGAAACGGGAACAACTTATTAGCAAAAACCAAAGGCAGAGATCCAGGCTACTATTGTGTCGCTGTGAACACACAAATACCTAAAGAGGTAATCCTTGAGCTGCATAAAATTGTCAAAGAAGCCGAAAATACGTATCCGGAACAAGGCTGCGAATTTGTCAAAGAGTTGTGCACACAGAATCAGAAAGGAGAAGCGAGAAGAAAATAAAACAAAACAAAACGAAAACAACAACAAATCGAATGCAATCAAATTTAAAGCGCTTTAACTGTGACAACAGTCGGCCCAAAACAAATGAGGGAGACGGGCCAAATAAAGGGTAAACAGAAGAGGGGGCAGGTGAATCCTTTAAGAATTTCGCACACAATGTAGTCCATATGTGCATTGCAATGTCGTGCCGTCAATTTAGGTAAATTAAAAGATTGCGAAATGCCTATTGATTTGGGTTTCGGGGCAGCACCGAAAAGAAACGAATCCTAAAAACGGTCTCCTGCTGAGCATAGCCGAGTAAAAAAGAGCCTAAGTTAAAATGCTGAGCTCGACAACGACGAAAAAAACAAACAAAAACAAAATGCGACACTCGAAGCATTTAACTTTGGCTTAAGTGTTTGCCAGGACGTGCCCCGGGGAGACGCGTCTTAACCCTTTACCTGATGCAAAAAGAAAAAGAAGTATAACAAAAAAAAAAACGTTGACATGCAACGTTGCATCATATCCTTCGGTATGGTATCCTGCGGTAAGAGGCCCAAAAAATCGACACTTGTGCCGGCTGCCTTTAAGGGTTGCCCCAGCAACAGCAAAAGCAATTGCAGGATGTGGCAAGACTACACATACTATGAGCTGTTGTCGCTGTTGCTGTTGCCGTTTTCCGAGGCACCAAATGTCTCGCTTAAGTGCTAATAATTGTGCTATCGCACAGTTGGCGGTCGGGCTCGTTCAGGTTCGGAGCAAAGTATCGCTCAAAAACGGAATATGGGGACCTGATCTTAGTTGCCTGCCTGCGGCTTCAGTAAACTGTTTTGCATTTTAAGCATTACATTTCGCGAGAACCACCCCTTCAATTCAAGAACAAGCACTGTTTTTCAGTAAAAGGTGTAGTTCTGTTGATATGCCCTGAGGTCTTAAGATTTAGAAAATTTTTCCTAATTTGAGGTTATATTTACATAACTGCATATACAGGTCAAAATACAGAGAAGGGTGGGCTCAAAAAAACTTAGGGATTGAACTAGCAAAGTGAGCATAGACCGATGGATCAAATCAAATATAGAAAATTGTTTAAAAAAAAAAAGATGTAATAATTTGAAGCAAACTTGTTCTGCTCATGGTATAGGAGAACTAATATCCAAAATCTGAAGTCTCTAGCTCTTGTGGTCTCTGAGATCATACAGACGGACAGACGGACATGGCTATATCGTCTCGGCTGTTGATGCTGATCAAGAATATATATACTTTATGGGGTCCGAGATGCTTCCTTCTGCCTGTTACATACTTTTGCACAAAACCATTATTCCCTTATTTTCCCATTTTATGGGTTAAGGGTATAAAAATATAAGTAAGTATATATATTCCTCGCAATATGTTTTTATAGCTTTTTTATTCTTATAGCTTAGCAATTATCACATTACAACAACAATTTTATAAAAGACGTAACCAAAGATTATTTTATGACTTTTACATAAAGCTAAAAAAAAAAAACTAGGAAAATACTACCGACAAATGATCTTTGAGTTAATTTGTGAATGTAAGTATAAACTTGTATAAGAAGAGCTGATTAATGATCTGTGAACGTGAGTATACTAATTTGCAGTTGCTCTACTTTTCCCACATTTCAAAAACCATAATTCAAAAAACACATCTCAAATGCAAACCAAAAATTGACAAGAATTACACAAAACTTTAGCACAGTAATGAGATTGCTTAAATGATTAATGAAACTCATTGCAATTGTCGGCTCTCCAAAAGTGCGAACTCAGCGGCAGCAAGTTTAATTCATTGAGCAGAGTTTTGGCACTAATGGTTGATTCATTGATTTCTAGGCAGGCAATCTTCATGTTAAACGAGATGCCCGAGACATTCTATTCATTACTTGCCAAAAAAAAAAATAGAGGAAAGAAATCATCATTAGCAGCAGCTTCCTAGGGGCATTATTAATGACTTGACTATGGTGTCCTTTGGTGGCCAGGACATGCGAGTGCATGTTGCACTTAAGTGCAACAAGCATCGAGCCACTGAACCGTTACAAATAAATCATAGCAGGCACCAGATAAGAAAAATATTTCAAATTTTCTCAAACGCAAATTGATTGAGTTTTTATTACATCACAAAATGACAATGGTCAGGAAAGATGGAATCAATGTTTTTTTTTGCGGCACGGTTTTTATAATACCATTTTTTGTGTTTTTTGTTTTTCTGTTTTTTATGCTTTATCAATGTGCTCTCATCTAAGAAATTACTTTCACATAATTTGTGTCGTCTTGGCATTGATCTCATTCACTTTTTTATGATTTATTACGAAAGTGCGTAGACAATAATTATTTACCCTGAAAGAGAGACAAGAACAGATCGATTACGGCAGCTATTGTCTTGTCTGACATGGCAACAGAACCCTAAACGGATCTGATATGGGCGTAACAACTATACAAAACTGCTTAGAGTTCAGTCAACCATAAGAAATTTTAGCCCAAAGGAAAGATTTTTGATAGAAGCACAAAAACCAAACACATATATTTAATCAGTAAGCCTAAAAGATAGTATATGAAACTAAGAATAAAGTTTTATAAGCTGACAAGAAATGTTTGGAAATATTAATTCTTAACATAAAAATTTTTTGTAACCCAAAGTTCCATTTTTAATATCAATCTAATTAAATCTCAAATCCCAGCTTAAAATCAGTCGACTGATTCCCAGTTCATTAAATAACTCGTAGATGACAATCTGCAAAGACTTTCTCAATGCAAACGATCAACATTTAAAACCAATCCAAATTGAAGATCCGCTTGAATCTTAAGCTAGACAACATGAAAGCTAAGCTAGACACAGTTTTATTCTTCATTCATGAACGACATTTTTGATTACAGTAATTATTCAAGCGTAACAGACAGACAGCCAGACGAGCAGGAGACAACAGGATTATAGATAAGCAACTTACGCCGGTGTGTTAAAAATCTAGGATTAAACATATGTAGATCACAAACCAGGGGACTCACTTTTTTTCAGTTTTTTTTTTTGTCCTTAACGTAAAAACATTTTTTTGCTCTTCGTTCGGCTTGCAGCTTGGGCAACCACAAGATGCAGACAAGGAAAAACATGGCAAGGACAATGCTTGAGCATAAGACAGCATCCTTATATGAGATTAAAAATGCAAATCAGCTGAAAGGCAGCCGCAAGGAAAATATGATGAGCCCAAGACAAGATGACACTGCAGGAAAATTGTATGCAATTGTTGTCAATCTGTCTCTATTTTTTTTTTTCGTCCATGTCCTTGCGTCTGCGTGTGTGTTTGCCCAAAACATGACAGCTTCATGCAGCGGATTCTACAACGACACCAACAGCAGCTGCTCCTGCGCCATGGACAACTCGAGTGAAATCTTCGCGGTTTTATGCTCTTTTGCATTAATTTTTATTAGCATTTTGACGGTAATAGAAGTTTCCTTTTTTGGTGTTGCTTTATTACAGCCGCTAGCATGATTTGACATAATTTTGATGAATGATCTGAGTTTTCGTTATTTTATTGTAACTTAAGGTTTGCTACTGTAGCCGCTTACAGGCATGAATAAATTTATTTTTGCAATTTTTGCGACAGATAAAACATGGAATCAAGCTCTTTGATAATAATATGGTGTTATACTTAAAAATAAATTAAAATTTTACTAAATTAGCGAGACTGTAAAAATAATTATTGTATTTTAAAAACATTAAATACATACTTCGCATTTAATTTTATTTAGCTGTATCGATTTTTGTAGCCCCGCTGTGGGCTGATAAGCCTAACATATTAAAACATGGCATTTATTAAACATAGAATTAACAAAACATTTCCAACAATTCGGTGACGATTGCTGTTACTCCTGATCCGCGTCTTGTAACCCTTTGACCCTATGCAGATGCTCGTATTAAACAAAGACGCTCAAAGGGGTTAAAGGTGTAAACATTTGACAAGAGTGTCACATCAGATCCCTTGAGACAGCTGTCCTGGCTTTAGCTCAGTCCTGGCCTGTTGTTGGTGGTGTCTAAAGGATAACATAAGACTGTGCCATTTTGTCATGTAAATGGAAGCAACCATCCTGAATTGTTTTTGTATCATTCGAATAATTGCAAGTGTGTCTCTCAAACTTTGGTTTGACAGCTGTCAAAATTTCAATAAGTCATATGATTGAAGTGTAATTGCAAAAGATTGATTTATTAAATGCAGCAAAGAGACAGTCGGACAAACAAATGTGGGTTGCATCGAATGGGGTTTGTTAACGGTTGTAGCAGATACTACCAGCAGATGTATTAAGCGTTATTCTTTCGATTGATAGTAAATTTGAATGTCTGCTGGTGGTTTTAACCATAAAAAGAAACTTCTAAATAAATGTAAGTATTATGAAAGGGTATTCCAATAAGATATATATTTAATGTATTAATGTGTGCAAAGCAACAAATCAATCTGGTGATCAACTGAAACAAGGTTAACTTGACTTTGAGAACGATTGCTTTTAATTGTAATCAACTTAATCCAATAGATTTATCAATTTATTGAATTTAGCATACGGTCTCAATATGCCCTAATCGTTTCTACCATAGATTAAGTCCTTAATTCGAAGGGAAAGCCAAAACCAGGGCAATATACTGACATACAATAACTATACTTTACCATAAAAGAAAATCCATAATCGGATTTGTGAGTGCCGACCAAGGAGCACCAGCGGGACATCTCAATTCGGGATCCTGGTTGGCTGATTTTTTTGCTTTGTCAACTAATTTTGAACAGAGTGAGAGAGAGTTGAAGCCAATGCACGAGCCCTGGGACACAGCGGGAGTTCAACGGGTGGTCTGAATGGTCCAACACTTCCTCTGCAGATTGCGTTTGTTTTTGTTTTTAGTTCTAAGTCACCCGTTAAAAACGGCAGCAGATGTTTTTTCACGAGCTCAATCTTTTTTTTCTTATACATACATATATATCTTTGGATATTACTTGCATGTACTCTCTTTATTTGTTGTTAATTAGTGCAGAATTGAATCTTGAACCATTTGGCTGAAACTCTCATCCTTGCTTTGCGATCCTTTCAAAAATTTATTAATATGGCATACGAATTCGGTTTGGCTCATTTCATTTGCAATTTATGAGTTTTTGTAGCACACACCTTGCCACACGGCCCGGTCTTGAGGCTGTCATAATGGCCAGGAAAAATGTCCTTTGCTCTAAGTACGTGCTCAATACACTGACATTCACACACAGACACAGCCGTCCTGCGGCGTTTGTATTGTCTACATCACAGTTTTACGACACAACGAACAGCCTGCGCTTTGTCTATTGTCGATAGTGTCTCGGATTGCCACAGTCCTTGTGTCCATTCACTTTAGATATCCTTCAAAATTTGCTGGCAAAGTTTCATTTTTTTTTTTTTTTTTTTGTTCTCATCTGTTGGCTTTTACGATGCAGTTTTCCAAAAGCCCTTAAATCATTATTATATAGCCCTTGGTCAATACTTTCACTTTTCAATGCATATTTTTGTCGACCCCTGGCTTGGCCTAGTTTGATTAGCCCCGATTTTTGTGTTTAGACCACAAATTGCTTGCTTAGGTACATTGCATAGTTCTACAAAGAGCAACACGGACAGTTGGTTAACAAGCCAGCTTCCTTGTAGGTCAGCTGGAGTTGGGTCCTACAAAGGTTTTTGTAGTCTTACGGATTAACAACTTTTATAAGGGCATACATTTGACCCCGAAACAAAAATACCGTTAAGCATTTTTAAAAAAACCCCTAATATGTTATACAGACTTTGGTCTTTTTATACTCGATACCGAAGGTTAATAGTATATTGGGTTTGTGCAATGTCCGTCATGGTGCCTGTCCAACTGTCCTTCTGTATGAACGTACTTTTTTCCACACCCTTCAAGCTAGAGACTTCAAACTTTCCAATTATCTTTATCTCTGGCATAGTGAATTAAAGTGTCAAGATTGGGGTTCTACGATAGCTGTAAGACTGGCAAATCGATAAATTCGATAACTCAAAACTGATAAATCCACATATTTCGGACATCCTTACAGCTAGAACTACAAAATTTGGTAAGAAAATAGCACATCCCACAAAGATCTACATCAAAAATTTGGATGCCACGCCCACCCAAATTCAGCCTTCGCCCACCTTTTACAAACTTTGAGCTAGAGACACAACATTTGGTATGAAGATAGTAATTGAAATACCACAAAGATCTGCATCAAAAATTTGGATGCCACGCCCACCCATTCTGCCCCAGGCCCCCTTTCCCCACCTTTTACAACCTTTGAGCTAGAGCTACCAAATTTGAAAGGAAAATTGCTGGTAGCATCCCCATCTGCATCAGACAATCTTTGAGTCAGCGTACACCCCATCCGCATCCGTACCCCTGTGCATTTAGGCCTCTTTTTACCGGTTTTAATAAATGTATCGAGTATACCACAGTCGATTGCGTCCGACTGCAACGTTTCAACTTGTTTAATTTGAATTTTTATTTACTAATTTAGTTCCATAAAATTTTGTATTTTAATATGGAAAATGTTATCTTAGCGTTGAAAATCTCGAAAAATATTCTTAAATATTTTTTATTTATTTGAATGCAATTTTTAGCCCTGTTTTAGAAACCTATGCAACACGGCTAAGAAAGAAGCTTCAACTGCCTGTGGTTGAGGGTTTTTTTGATGTCGCGTCAAACGTTTTAATAAATTTACTTTTCATTCAAAGACCGAGTAGAGCGTTGAGTTAATTGAGAACTTTATGCGGCAACTTTTAGCTTACAGGTTCGTTCGAACAAAAGCCGTAAATATTTGCATGTACTAGCTTGCTCTTCTTGTTCTTATTTTTTAAAAGGCAACTGTGTATTCCATATTTTGAAGTGCTTTTTAGAAAATTAAAGGAAAGGGGTTGCGAATGTTATTTAAATTTTATGACAACGCTACTTGAGCGCGGAATTTTCAAAGACTGAAATTAAGATTCATTAACAGGACGAAAGGGGTCATGGAGACAATGTGTCTTTAAACCAACAATAAATCAAAAGTTAAAAAAACACGATGAAATTGATGCTAGAGATACCAGTCTGGTTAAAGATGAGTTCTGGTGGGTACCATTTATGTCGGTTTCTGTTTATTTAAAGATGTTTTCGGTGTTTGTTATCCTTGATGCGCATTAAATGAGTTTCATTTTAAAACGTAGTTAAGAATTCGTTTATTATACGCGTCAAGTCAACGGTAAAGACAATTGGTAGGCGCAAAGACTCGCGTTTCCTTCTAATTTTTTTTTTTTTTTGTGCGTTGCTGCAATCGAGCAGGGAAATTTACTCTAGGTGCGTTGCCCTGTAAATGAACAGCAGTCGCAGCGGCGCAAAAGGATGCTAAAGAATGCTTTTTACTTGGGTTTTTCTAATATTTTTAATTAAGGTTGAATTGTGTCTTCACTGTCTTTATTTCCCTTGCCTTAACTTACCGTCTCCTGCCTTAAAAAAATTTGTTTCATGCGACAAGTCAAGCTGAAAATTGCGCATTTGAGCAACATCGTGCGGGTTTGGGAAAAAGACATCACAAAATCGTATTCGTTTATTGGAGGGGTTGAAAGTTGAGCCCGTAACAACTTTCGCGTAACAGGATTACACTTTCCTCAACTTGAGAGAGTTCATGTTGTATGTATGTGTACATTTGTGGCACTTGCATTTCATAGTAGATTTATCCAACTTCCATTTCAGAGATTGCCTCTTCAGTTTCGATTCACTTCTTGATAGACAGCTGCTTGCATTGATAAGATTTGATGGAGGTAACAATCAATTTACTGCTCTACTGACTGCTTTAATTGAGATATTCTCTGCAACGGAGTTTCATGTTGAGACAGTTCTCTGACAAAATTATCTCAGCTTTACTGGGTTGGAATTTCTAAATTAAAATGCGATACTTGACACTCAGCGCAAAATAAGCAAATATTAATAATTTAGTAGTTAGTTGAAGGTTTTAAAAAATGTGAACCCATTTTAAAAGCTCAAATTATTTATTTGACTGTGTGTATTTTACAATGGAGGTAAGCTCAAAAAATTAACAGAATATAAAATGTAATAAAGTGAAACTACCACTACAGCAGTAGCAGCAAGAAATACAAGAACAACAAAGAAAATTACAAGAAAGAAGAGCCAGCGGGCATATCAGCGGGCCTATAAAACCAAAAATTGACCAAATTTAAAATAAACAAGTATTACAAAAGGTTAACACATCTCCCGATTGATCAGAATCACATTGTTTGTTTTTTTTTAATCTTATTTTATATTTCAAAATTATTATAGAGAAGTAGAAAATACGAACAGAAATTTTAATTCTTTAAAATTGTATATCAGAATGTATTATCAACTTTGCTTATACAAAAAACGTTCACTTTCAACAGTTAATTGCATGTTAGTCAAAGCACTTCAACAAATGGGCTCAATGGGTATTATGCCCTTGACCAGGCCCATAATGATAGCAGTTATCTCATACCATGCCACATTCCCTAGCGCTAAATTCATGGGCGGCACAATTAACTGCTCCATGAACTGGGAAACTCCTTGAGGATGATCGTTTATAGTCAGCAAGATGAAGTCTTGGATAACATAATTCACAAACTTCATAAACGTTTTCGACTTTCCCTTGATCGAAGTCTTGGAAATGGCATTGCCAAGTTCCCAATCAACCTTCCAGCGGGTGACGTGCACACCATTCGTAAGACCCGATGGACGCAATATGAAGCTTCCATTGACATGAAGATCAATTAGTTCCACATCAAGGACGCCATCGGCACCAAGATATCGACCAAAAATGTCAATTTTAAAGTTGGCAGCTTTCAGCCAGAGGTTTGGAAATTTAAAATCGAACTTGATGGTTTGAAGTACATTATTCCATTTCAGTTTACTGAACTCGAAACCATCAAGACCCAACAAGGTCAGATCTGTAAAATTTCCTCGACAACTGCAAAAAAAATCATCGATATTTGATCTTAAACAGGCTGTAGATAAATTAAGCTCACCTAAAGCCATCTGAGTGTATGTCTATTTCTCGGTAGGCCATATGAGCGGGTGCTAGAATGGGAATACCACGCTCCGGATACCCACAATGCATCTGAAGACGCAAGAATTCCGTCAACTCACGCAGCTCATCATCGAACAGAGTTCGAGCTGAGCTTAAAGCGCAGCAAAGCAATGCAAATACAATAAAAGACGAGCTGCGCATATTGAGAATTATTAAGAAACTGAATCATACAGGAACAGGCAGGTGTTGAACATTTGGGCGACGATAAGCAGAAGTGAAGTGCATGTTTTGAGATAAGATTGGATTAGTTGTTAGCTGTGTTGATAGCAAAAGTTATCTGTAAAACAACTGCCTGAAAGTAGACTAGCCCAAATATCTAAACACGTTTGAAATTAAATTTTTCAAATGATGTAAGCCCTACAAGAATAAGATTTAAATAATCTAGCAATTATTATTTGCTAGAGAAAAAAGTGAAGCATTTATGAATTCTGAAGAACACACGTTGATAGCTATTGCGTTACTCTTAAGCAATGAAAATGAAAAAATCGTTTCCATTGTTCTTATATTAGGGAAGATATTGGTTTGTTTGTAGCTACATTTTTTAAATTTGATTGCCTAACGTACTCAACATTAAGATTTTTGTAATTTTTAAAGTCTTTAACTGATTAAATTAATCGAATTCAACGTTATTTTTTTGTTACTGTGTATACAAAACAACACAAAAGTGAACTACATATTTAGAATTTCAAATTAAAAATACTTCGAAATTTATTTCAATGACCATCGTTGTTTGCCTAAACGGCCAACATATGTTTTAGCCACGAACATTTAAAGTTTGCCATGCTTAAAAAACTGAAGCGTTACAATATTTAATTTCATTACAATTTATCCTACTTGTAGAGGTAAATATAGAAAATCCTAAATCATCCTGAAACGCATCAAAATATCTTAATCACAAAACACAAGCCACAAATCTAGCGAAAGAACTCTAAAAGCTTTATTAAGCAAATGATTTCAAATATACTAGGGATAAGGTATTTATGCCCACGGATCTGCTGGTGGGACACAATCGACAACAATTGGATCATTTTCGTTCTCGCCTTCGCCTTCGCTTTCGCTGCCGGAGAAAATCAAATCGATCAGTGTCCAAAAGTCCTTTCCCTTGAGAAATTTGTTGACGGGAAGCACAACACTATCCTCAATGGTGTCGGAGATGGCCTGCTGGTTGCTATTTACGCCTTTGACCAGCAGGTTCTCTACTTGGCTATTGATAGCATGATTGATTTTGCCGTTGCCCATGATACCATCGATCTCAGAGCTGACACCACCCAGAGCAATGTTTGTCTTCAGGGAAAGAATTTTGGCAGAGCCCCACAACACGGGAAGCTTGTATTTCAAAACGCCACTAACGCGCAGATTAATCAGACCCACGAGCAGAGAACCATCACCCTCATACTCCACAAACAAACCGAGTTGACGCAGTGCATCGATCACAGTATCGGTCTCGTACTTTTGAGCAGTTATGTCAACATTTTTAAACAGGAAATTGAAAGTGAGCTTGGATTTGATGACGTTCAGTTTGAACGTATTGATCTCGAAGTTATCCAGACCGGCGACCTTTAAACGGAACACATGACTGATGGTCTCAAAGATGCCACGCTTGAAATCCAGATTCGCCCCGCTGATGCGAAGTGGAGCCAATGGTGGAATGCCCAGATCGGGCCAACCGCATGGCATCTCCTTCTGCATCTTGTGGATCATGCGACGCGCCTGCCAGGACACCACAAAGAAGGGTGCAACTGCGAATCGAAGTGACTCAATTAAATTCAGTTTTATCAATTTATTTAAGTTTCCTCTAATCTCTCACTCTCAGCTCGCGATCCGGGCTCGTTGAACAGCTCAATGTCGCCATTCTCGTTAGCAAACTGCATCAAACGCTGCTCGAGCGGATTGAGCTGTTGCTTGGACAATGTGCTTGCGGCGCAGATGGCCACCACACTGGCCAATACAATCAGAAAACGCATCTTGAATGTTTGTTTCAACGTGCTACTGAATGGCCAACAGCTTAGCCATCTCCTTTTATAGCCACATTATCGTTTGTGTTCGAGACGATAAGAAACTTGGTTAGATAATGCTCAAAGATAGACATAATCTAAGAAGTTAAGCCAAACGTTGATCATTGGATCTTACACCCTATTTATGGGCTCTATAAATTGTGCATTCAATTCGATAAATGTATTTATTTTTTAAAAGTAAATTTTAAACTCCTTTTTTAATTCAATATTATTGAAATGTTTGTTATTAAGTTAATTTGTTTTCTGATTTACTGCAAATCTGCATATCTCTTTCAATTATTTTTTCTTATGGCTAAAAGATAAAAAAATAAAACAACATTATTTGTAAAGTTCCAGTTTAATTTTAAATTTTATTTCATTTTGAATATATTTATACATATGAATAAAAACCATGATGTGTTTAAGTTTAAAACAACCTTTGTATTCCCTATTAAAGTATTGATTTACTGCATGGCCAGCCAGGGAGAAGGAGTGGGTTTACACTTCTTGGTAGAGTTGGATCTCTGCGAGAGCAGTGACCAAATTTTGTGACCGTCAAGTCTGTCTTTGACCAAGGGCACAATGAACTGTTCGATTATATCGCTGATCTCCTTCTGGCGTCCATTGATAAAAGCCTGAACCTTCTTGTTCAAGGCAAAGCCGATCTTTAGCTTCTTAACATCCATATTATCCAAGCCATCGAAAAGAAAGCGCAAAAACTGAAGAAGTGAACTGGGAAGACAGCAAGGAATTTTCTTTCAAAATCCAATCAAATTGGAGGTAAACTAAAACTCACTCAACAACCGATTTAGCAAGATGGATATTCAGATCGGCATTAGTGTAGGGTGCAAGTGGTGGAATACCGTATTCAAGAAAGCCACAGGGTAGCTGCTCCATCAGGTTTTTTACCACCTTCTTGGCCTGCGAATCCAATATCAATCCATATTCATCGGGCTTTGTCGCTAACCATTTAGATTTTTTGGACTGCACCCCCTTCTGCAACCTTTAATCTCTCTTCGGTGAGATTAGCAGTTGGGGCGAACGATAATTTCAATAACAAATCTCTTTTTTTAGCAAAGGGTAATAGCTCCATCGTTATAAATAGCGCTGCTTATAAGGTTTGCAAAACACTTGTTTCACCTTATCTTGACAACCAGTTGCTCAATTGAAGTGGCGCTATGATTTATTTTTCTGATAAATTATAACAAGCTCCATTTTCTTATAAGCCCTAGTCAAATTTCAAAGGTAACAATCCATGCTATATCAGCGAACATTTTTTGCAAGTTACCAGGTGTTTCAGATACCCCACAGTACCTCACAGATAGTAGACAGCGGATGTTCGTATGACAAGTCAGGAGCACTGTTATGGCAAGTTTATTGTATAAGTATAATAAAGATTGTAACTTTAGCACTCAAAGGAGAGTACTGGATTTGATTTAGATTAGTTTCTTGCACAAAAAAAAAAAATTATTTTTTTAAGCTTTCAAGATAGTATATTATATTAGTATTCAGCTTTTTATAAATACGGTTCGCTAATATTTTGAAAAAATGTAAGTACTGCATCTTAATTAAATAATTTAAATTTGTGTTTCGTGAGTTCTTCTTAATCGAAGGTATTAAAACATGTTGAGCTGGGAATGTTCGTTGTCCTTTGAAAAATCGTTGCAAGAAGAACGAAAAAATTTAAAGATCTTTAATAACTTTTAACTTCTAAAAACAAAAATTGTTTACATTCTAAACAAAGCACATCAATTAGCTGTCTCGGCTGCATTTTTTGCTCGTGGTCTTAAATATTAATACTACCTATAAATGTACTGACAAGTGGACATAAATAGGATTATAAACCATTATCAAGCCGCTTGCTTAATCCATATTTTATGTTCTATTAATAAAAGTGTTATTGTAAATCAAAACAGCTAAGAAGGCTCTAGTCGGGAGAGCCCGACTAGAAGATACCCTGAACCCAATTGCAATAAATATGTAAATTAAATTTATAATTTACTTTGGTATACTGACTTAAATTCAATCGATAAAATTAGATATCTCCGGTGTTTCTTAACCGATTATGTGTATATCGGAAACCAGAATAGTCATCGATAATTTGAAGCAAACTTGTTTTGCTCATGGTATAGGAGAACTTAAACACAAAATCAGAAGTCTCTAGCTCTTGTAGTCTCTGAGATCCACGCGTTCATACAGACAGACAGACAGACAGACGGACAGACGGACAGACAGACAGACAGACGGACAGACGGACATGGCTATATCGTCTCGGCTGTTGATGCTGATCAAGAATATATATACTTTATGGGGTCGGAGATGCTTTCTTCTGCCTGTTACACACTTAGCACAAAACCAATATACCCTTATTTACCCATTTTATGGGTTAAGGGTATAAACAGAACTTTGAGCCTGTTTTTGGGATTAAAAGATCAATGGACTTTGTAGTTCCAATAAAAATACTAGCACTTAATAGACTTGTAATAGGTATTTTTCCTCATAACGTTCCTGCAGAGTGCATTCCTACCTAAACCCTATCCGAAATCTTTGCGTCATTTGCACCAATCACCTCATATCACATTTCGCGCACGTGTTATACGATCAAACTTGAATGTAGATATGATAAGATGTTAACTAAGAAATGATTTTTGATTTCGCACATTAAGCCAAATGATAAGACATCGACAAATGGTCAACCCAATCGAATGTCCCATGCAGCTAATAAGATTATCAAGCCCGGTAACGTTTATCGCCCTTTTCGGGGGTCTATAAAAGCCAGCTGGTGTAGCTGCCGGACGGTAAGTATAAAAACCGTTGGCACTAGGTACAGTTTTAAACAGTACGCAAAAAGAAGAAAACATGAAACTCTGTGTGGCACTTCTGGCACTCGTTGCCTATGCAAATGCCGCCGCTGTTGGCGAGGCAATCGGTGAGTAAATACACATGGAGGAAGGGAGAGAGAGAGAGAATACTAGAGTGAATCTTTACTTATGTCTCCCTTAATGGCATCGCAAATTAGATACATATTCTATATCCAGCACGGTTGTGGATTTGATGGAAGGCATGAAGGAGCAGATGCCTTGTGGTTTTCCCGGAATGGGCATTCCACCTGTTGCTCCACTGAAATTCGATCACAAGAACATCGATATCGATACAAACGCAATTAAGATAAAGGGAAGCGTTGATCGCTTTCGTCTCAATGGTCTGAACGATTTCAATATTGATGAAATGAAAGTTAATGCCATCACCAGCAAGATCACCTACAAGTTCGCCTTCCGTAACGTGAATGTGGACACTAACTACGACGTGGAGCTGCTGCTCAAAAAATACGGATTCACTATAAAAATGATCGGTGCCGGCCATGCTAAGTTTGCCATCAAAGACATGATCATCTGGGGCACAATGAAGTATTCCCTGGGTGTTGTCTCCGGCAAAATGAAGCTCAAGTCTCTGGACGTACGCACTCATCTGGGTGAGATTGACTCTGAGATCGAAGGTCTGCTCGGCAATGGTGGGGTTAACGAGAAGATGAACGTATATCTGGCTGAGGCCGTCGAGATGGCCATCAATGAGAACGAGAACCTGATTTCCGAGACCATTGAGACACTTGCTCTGCCTATGGTCAACGGCGCTTTGGGTAATGTCAGCATCAGCGATGTCATTGCTGGCGGTGGCGGTGGTGGTGGTGGTGGTGGTGGTGGTGTTGGAGGTGGTGGGGGCGAGAAGGAGGTCTGCATTCCCCCAGAGTTGGACTGATGAGCACACAATGTGATCGGAAGTTTCTTTTCTTGATTAAAAGCTAATTTTTAACAAAAAATAATCTATATTTTTTATTCATTTAATTGAATAATAGCTTGTCTAAGAAAATGTGTTCTGAGTTTTACCTTGTGTTAATCTTTAATCGAAGATTATATGTAATAAATATTGTTTATGAATGTTGTGAATAAACAAAACTTTCAGCTTTCTTCGCTAATTTACAGTCTTTTAAAATAATTCACAAAAAATATAAGACTTTGTTTTGGATGAACTTTAACATTTACATGTTTTAACAATAAAGACACGAATATTATTTTTTATATTGCACATGATAGCTCCTTCTTTACAATTTGTTCTCACCTTCTTATTGATAAATCATAAAAAAAAATGTATATATTAAAAAGTACTTAAAAATAAAGTTTTTAAATATTTTAGAGAAATCTTTACTGAAATATTTTATCGTGACCTTACTGTGTTAAAAGCTTTCACAAAAAAACTCACAAGCTTTTAAGTTGCTTGCCTGGATGCTTCCTTGGTGCAGGTCCGTTTATGACTTGTTGCTAATCTTAAGTAGTTGCTCACTTATCAGCTGATTGTCAATAATCGCACATCGAAATTATTGCCAAATTACTACCGATCATATATGTATGTATATGGACATGTGGTTTACAGCTTTTATCTGCGACTTTCAAGTGCCTGTATAAGTACCACAGATGTGACAGGCGAATACTTAGTTAGACTTAAGTGCTTGTTGCAGAAACAAAACAAAAATGAAGTCTCTGTCGCTAGTAGCAATATTCGTTACCCTGGCTATCGTTGCGAGTGCAAAGCAACCCGAACCTTTGGCTGGTAAGTTAAACTAAGGATTGTTTACATTTAAAAAAAGTTAATGTCAGTTAATTTTCCAGCTCAGCCACGTTCTGTGAGCAGCATCATTGTAGATGCCATGGAGAGCTTAAGGCCAAAAATGGAAAAAGGCTGGCCAGAGTATGGTATTCCACCGCTTGCACCACTCACAATGCAGCACAAGAATTTTAAGTTTGAGACTGGAGAGTTGCGTGCTGCTGGCGCCCTCGATGAATTGGTCATTCAAGGATTAAACGAGTTTGAGATTCGTGTGATGCAAGCCAACTTACTTTCTAGTCGCATTAAGTTTGAGCTCAACTTTGCCAGCTTGAATGTGACCAGCCACTATAAGGCAGATGTGGGCATAGGTTTTCACATGCAGCGTGATGGCGGTGCCTTTTTGGCTCTTGAGGATCTTAACCTTTCCGGTCAGATTAAATACTCCACTGGTCTGTTGGGCAGCAATAGTTTTCTACGCATCAAGGAAATTAAGCTGAATATGGTTGCCGGCAATGTGGTCTCAAAAATTGAGAATCTATCCAAATATCGCATTATGAACCGCAAACTCAACGAAATTGTTGAGGAGTTTATTACTTTAACTATTAACGATAATGTTGACTTTGTGGCTAGATGGCTGGATAGCAAAGTAACACCCATTTGCAATGATTTGATTGGGGAACGTTCCATCAAGGATGTTTTAGAAATCATTGGAGGTGGTAATTAGATTCGATTCTAGGCCAGAGGATTAAAAAAAAATTACAAAAAGTGTACTTAACAATATATTTTGCTAATCTACGCCATAAACTTTTTCGTTTTATGTTTTTTTTTCCCACAAAAGTCAATTTATACAAAAAAAAAAAAAAACCAATCGCTAAGAGCGCTAATCTAATCACATTAATTAGCTTAGCTTAAGGGGTTTTAATCACACTTCCCGTTCAAAATCATTCCGAGTGTTTTGGTGATTCTTCAAGACAAAAACGAGCTATTTTTTACTGTAGAAAGGCATATATGTTTATTCGACTTTTCTAATAATAAGCTAATCATAATTAAGAGCATACTAAAGTGCGCTTAAGTAGACGTTAACATAAGATAAGAATTTAAGGTTGTTCTAGTTTTCTCCAATCCAAATTGTCATCTTGTCATAGCTTTAAAAACCATTGTGTTAAATGTAACAACAAATAACTAGAAATAATTAAATATTTAATTTTATTTATTTAATTTTCTTGCCTAAAAGCACACTGAGAGTATGTGAAAGTGCTTGCTGTTCGTTGCTGCATAAAACTTATTTTTTTTAATAATAGCCTCAAAGTATGTAACATTTTACCACACTTTGAAAATATATTTAGAGTACACATCAAGTATTTTTAAAGCCCCAAACAGCGTAAAAAATTATTGAATAGGTAACAATAATAATGTGTGTTTTTGAAATATCAAGACCTTCTGGAGCTGTTTTGAATAATCCCAACAATTGTGTTATTTACGAAGAGAATATATGAAAATAAAAATCGTAATTTGTTATTTTTATGTTTCAAATCATTTTTAAATTTATATATTATATTTATATACATTTTTCTTTTTTTCATTACCTTACACGCCTGATGAGAAACGTGCCAAAATTTCAATCAATAAGTCAATAATTTTCTGAGGTTGCGGCGCAATTTTCAGAGAACAAAATAAACTATGCTAAAAGTCTTATTAGAAATTAAATTTACTATCAGCAGAGCGAAAAGAAAATTGTTATCAGTTTTTAGCTGCATGCCCTGTAGAAAATAACTTTGGTGTACAGTTGATTAAGCCAATATAACAATTTAGAAAGCATCTTTTAAACTGCATACAAAATATTAGATTATATGAGAGTTCTTGTTTCGATTCAGGTTTTTTTTTTTTTAATTATTTTTTTTTACGTTTTATTCATTTTATTCATACAATACGTGGTAGCTTCCAGTCAGTAAAACTCTTACGCTCCCAAGTGACATGTTATTTTCATAAATTTAGAGATTTGTTTTTGCTGCTTGAAGAGCTGATAAGTCTGGCTTAAGTTATTCTACAGTCATCAGATGTGTGATGGCAAATCAGTAAAAAAATATCAATCGTACGCTTAAGGCGTACACTCAAGGCTTGCTGGAGAATAATGTTTAAATACTTTCCATTAATATTGCTGCTGGCACAGGTGAGTTGACAGATCTACCATGGATTCGCCGTAACTTACACAAATCAACAAATTGCAGTCAACACTGGCAACACCCACGCCAGACGGAGCGGTAGCTGTCCAGCTAAAAGATATGACACAATCACAGCTGGAGCAAGAGGCACACAATGAGACAATCAATCTATTGAATGCTCTATTCCGCGCCCAGATTTCATACTTTAGCGGAGTGCGAGCAAAGCTGGCACCGAGCACAAAGCGTGGCGGCGAAATTGCAATGTACGTGATGCGTCTTAACGAGGCAATCGCGGAAAAGGAGCTGGACAAGAAGAATGCCATGTGGCTGAGCATTTTCGAACAGGTAATGCAAGAAACTTTGTCTTAATTGGTACTCCAATTAATTTGTGGCTTATCTTAGTTCAACAAATCTAAATTGCTTGTAAACAATCAAGTGGAGACGGGTCTTAGCGATGAAGACTACCAAGCTCTGCTCACGGATAAGAAACTTCAGGATATTAGCAAAAGCTTTGTGCGAGATGTTTCCGCTTATTTCTGGAAAATGGCACAGTTCAGTGGAAAAGTGTTTGAAATGAGCTTCGATGAGTACATTGAAAACGAAAAGAAACAACTTCAATAAATTTGTTTAAAAAAAAACACAAAATTAAAATGTTCATCGCTTAAACCAAAAACTATCGATAGTTCGCGGATACTTAAGTTTTGATAGCTATCATTTTTTATGGAAAAATTAGATTGACCATAAATTTGCAAGACTAATTTAAGATAGACAAATAATTATTGCCTCTGCGTTATAAGTTCTAAAAACATTTGGGATCTTTTGTGTTACTTAAGCTAAAAACTGTCGATAGTATTTTCAGGTTTTAGATTACAAATATGTATATAAACTGTAATGACTGAAAAAACGAAATAATCGATAACATAGCAATGAATATTTGATTTTTGATTAATTGTTATGTTTATTTTTAAGTGATATTTCGAGCTCAATTAAACTATAACTATTGGATTAAGTCTTAAAATTAATGATAATACAAATTTTTGGTTTTTTGGAGTACAAAATGCAATCTATAAAACATTGATAATCATTATACACTATATAAGAGGACACATAAAAGTTAACAAAACAACAATGCGATTAAGTACTCAATGATAATACTATAGTTATATATTTAATTGACGCATGATACAAAAATATAAATACAAGAGATGATTTGATCTGATGATTTCATTAACACCTCAATTCAAACTGATGCACAACCAGGCCGCAGTCGCAACTGTACCTATAATAGTTTGATCAAACTATTAGCAAGCTGTTAAAACTTTATATGGCCAGTAATTGCAAAAGGGGCTTTATAATTGAGTGAGGAAATATCACGCTTATGCCGCTCTTCTCACACCTCAACTCACTCTTATCTACCCCCACGCGTTTTTCACAGAGTTGCCATTTTTGAGCGGTTGGCGAAACAAAATATAGATGTGATAAGTTTTATAAATATGATCAATATGTGTACCGTGAATCATGAAAAGCAAATTTTTAGCAAGTTTAAATTTCTTTGTCAGTTTTTTCTCATTTTTGTGGTATATATATTTTTCACATGCAATCAATTACAAAAAAATATCGAAGTTGGAAAATTTAAAAATGAGGGTTGAAGTAATGGGTAATGATATAACTTTTCTGAAAATTTCGTCCAAATCGGTTAAGAAACACCGGAGATATTGAATTTAATCGATTGAATTTATGTAAGTATACCAAAGTCTTACATAAATTTAATATATATATTGCAACTGGGTTCAGGGTATCTTCTATTCGGGCTTTCCCGACTAGAGCCTTCTTACTTGTTTATAAATAGACACTTTGGTATAGAGTAGAGAGAAACCCGCGGGTCCCGAAAAAATTATCGGGATCGGGCGGGGTGGGAACGACTTTAAAAAAAACGGGATGGGATTTATAATTTAATTTAAAGTAAGATTATATATATAAAAAAAATTATATCCACACTTATTTGAAAAAAAATGTCGGGACCCATGGGATGGACACAAAATTTTTCAAAACAATCGGGATGGGAAAAGCGAATTTGATTTCGGGACGGGATGGGATGGGAAGCAATTTCTTTCCCGATCCCATCTCTATTATAGAGTATCTCCTGGTATTTAGCTTTCTCTTTGCTGAAACATTCTACTTTTTATTTTTGGTAGTGCTTAAGCAACAATGTGTTCTGCAATTTTCATGATATAGCTAAGCCTAAGCAAAGTGCAATGCATTTGAATATTAAAAATAAAAGCTAGCGACAGGGGGTAGCCAAAGAGGGAGATATGGGGCGTGGCTGCAGCCAGACAACAAACACACATGCCTAAATCGCAGCTGGTGTCGCAGTCGCAATCACTGCTTCGGCTTTAGTCCCTTTTGTTGCTACTGCTGCTGTTGCAAACATGTGTCGCTGATATTTAAAATCAGCGCATCGGCTAGTCGACATCACTTTGCATGCCTCTCCGCTACGCGGATTCAAGCGTGTCGAAAAACAACAATTGCCACTTCCGAAGGCGCCACAAAACAACTAAAGAGATATGCGCTTGGAATCCGCACTAATTTGTTTCAAAATCCATATTTGCTTTTATCAATATTATTGTACATATAAATGAAAATAACAAGTGGAAGCGTTGCAGTCGGACGCAACCGACTGCGGTATACTTGTTACCAGTATTAAAACCGGTAAAAAAAAGGCCTGATTGCAAAGGGGTACGTTTATTGTGGGTTGCTAGTAGCTATCTTTTTACCAAATCTTGTAGTCTTAGCTGTAAGGATGTACAAAATATATGGATTAATTGATTTTGAGTTATCGAATTTATCGATTTGCCAGCCCCCGAGTTAAAAAAAAACCACAATCTTGACACTTTAATTCAATATGCCAAAGATAAAGATAATTGGAAGGTTTCAAGTCTATAGCTTAAGGGTGTGGAAAAAAGTTGCGTTCATATAGACGGACAGACACCATGGCGGCCATAGCACAAACCTAATATACCCTTAACCTTCCGTAACGAGTATAAAAATGAGATATAAATAAAGCCGACAATAAAGACAACAAACAAGCGATAAACCGAAACATTTAAAAAAAAAATAAAACAAGTAAGAAGGCTCTAGTCGGGAGAGCCCGACTAGAAGATACCCTGAACCCAGTTGCAATAAATAAATTAAATTTATGTAAGACTTTGGTATACTGACTTAGCTTCAATCGATTAAGTTCAATATCTCCGGTGTTTCTTAACCGATTTGGACGAAATTTTCAGAAAACCAACCCTCATTTTTAGATTTTCCAAATTCGATATTTTTGTTATCGATATTATGTGTATATCGGAAACCAGAATAGTTATCGATGATTTGAAGCAAACTTGTTATGCTTATGGTATAGGAGAACTTAAATACCAAATCTGAAGTTTCTAGCTCTTTTAGTCTCTGAGATCCACGCGTTCATACAGACAGACAGACGGACAGACGGACGGACAGACGGACATGGCTATATCGTCTCGGCTATTGATGCTGATCAAGAATATATATACTTTATGGGGTCGGAGATGCTTCCTTCTGCCTGTTACATACTTTTTCACAAAACCATTATACCCTTATTTACCCATTTTATGGGTTAAGGGTATAAACAGAGAGCGAGAGGAAGTTGAAAGAAGCAAACGAAATAGTAAAAAGGTTGCAATTTAAATATTATTTTTTCTAAACAATAATGAAAATATTTATTTTCTTTTATCTTACAATTATAAAAATATAATGCATGATTTTATTTAAGTCATAATCATCCGAATATAAAGAACTGCGACGAGAAAAAAAATACAGACAAATGTTCGATATTTCAAGTTCAAGTATTCTTGGACGGCAGCTTATTTTGATAAAAAGTGAAACTAGTTTGACTCGTATAATTGCAATGCAATCTAGTAAGAAAGTTTGTCTGACTTGAAAAGTAGTCTAAAAGTAGAACAAGAGCGACGGAGTAGCTTACATGCGAAATTGGTTTAGGCTTTATAAAATTAGATACAAGTGACATCGAAAGTTCTTTCAATAGTGTTGTACATGTACACATCTCTAATAGTATATGCCTTTAAACACATTCTTGTACCCCTAATGAACGCATATGTTAAGTTAATCGTGGTACTCTTTCAATGTTTGGAGTAAAGTAAACAGTTGATGTGGGCTAATTGCAAAAGCTTTTGTGATCGCTGGCTACCGCCATGGTGCATTTGTTCTTTTGTTTTTATTGTTATTGTTATTGTGTCGGGCTATGGGCGCTGACATTTACTATAAAAGCTAATAGACAAACATAAGCAAATGGGCTTTTCAGGTGTGTAGAACACACGCACACACACAATACAATACAGACATATAGTATATGTAACAAAGATGTCATTCATATGCTGATATCATCTAAAATACATAATATGAATAGATTTCTATTGTCATTGGTTCGGGAATTTAGAGGTCATAGAACTTAATCAATTTTATCTTAGCGATTGCCACTCATTGTTTTAATGAAATATTTTTAAAAGACAAATATTCTGATTTTGTGCTATTTTTAAAATATAAATTTAATTTTCTCAATGAGTAAGTATTGATTTTTTAACATAGTATACAGTTTTGCCCCTTGAACGAACAACTTTAAAAAAAGTTAGATTTCCAGTCTTAAATTTAGACCTTTCTGAATCATTTCAGACTATTTGAGGTAACATTAAACGCTTTTTTCTTATAGGCCAAAACAAATTTTTGACTAGCAAAACTGCATATTGGAAAACACGATATTGCCATCCATCAAGAAACGCGACTTTTTCATTGCCAATTAGAAAGTCGCGTGCGCAACGGTTAATATCACATTTATGCTTGTTTTGAATTTTTTCCTGTTATGTTCTTGCTTTTGTTGTTGGTGTTGTACTTGTTATTGTTATTGGTCCACGTATCTGTTGCTTGGGTTATTTTTGGTATCTGGTTTGCCGATAAGCGCACCAAAATCATGTTGAACAACGCGAGCAACAACAACCGAAAAGGCCGATTGACGATTTTGTTTATATTTTGTTGCTGTTGTTGTCGACAGTCTAATAGACTATTTAAAACCGGTTTTTTACTTTTTTCTTTTTTTTTTTTTTTGTAAACGGTTTCAGCGTTTGTTTTTGCTTTTGGTTTGGACTCACTACCATTAAGAAGAAGAAGCAGCAGCAGCGGCAGATTCGAGAGCATCAAATTTCATGCTGCACACACAAACCAACATATACACACACTGATTTAAACGTACAGAGACGCAAAGCTTGTTTTAAACAAAACAAAGCTCTTTCATTTTAGGGACAGGAACACAATGGCAACACCAACAACACTTTCAATAGGCAGGGGTTAGATTTTCGGTCACAGATTGGCACTCACACACTCACCTACAATTTATGGATTATGTACAAAAGGTAACAAAAGCAAACCACAGCGCACAATTACAATAACAATGCGCATAACACTATCGCGAGAGCAAATAAGCAATTAAACATACCTCCCTCCCTCCCTTTTCTTTTTTTTATGCTCTTCATAAGCCTATCCCTCTTCCACTCACGCTACTCACTTACCTTCAATACAAACGACGTGATCGCGTATCTGTTGGGCAATCTGTGCGTCCGGCATGGGCAATAAATCGATTAAATCGTAAATAGCATAAATCGATGGATGTACGCTTTCAAAGCGCTGTATCTCCTGGCGTATTGCCAGCGAATTGCTTATCAGCGGCTGCGGCAACAAAATTGACGAAGCAGCAGCCGCAGCAGCAGCCGTCGCCACCGCCGACGTCAACTGAGTTTGGGTGGTTGTGGGTGTAAGATTATGACGATGCTGCTGTTGCTGCTGTAGTTGTTGGGGCGGCAAATGATGATGATGATGATTCTGTTGATGTTGTTGTTGCTGGAGCTGGAGCTGGTGCTGCAGCTGCTGTAAGTGCGACAGCGACGCGTGCGGTTGATAATTGCTCATTGCTAGAGAACGAAATTTAGCTAACGTTTTTAATTAACTCAAATTGCTTGATTGACTTTGCTTTTGCCCGGGATGCCGATGCATAGAGCTCACAAAAAAAAAAACCTAAACTAAACGCGGAAACACATACACACACACGCACACGCACACGCAAAGGCACAATTTTCATTTGGAGATTTGACAGTGCGCATCAACATATTTGTGTTATAGCAATTACATAAACAGCAACAATTACGCGCAAATGCCACGAAAAATGTAAATTGTACACCTGTTTCACACATAAATAGCGTTTTTTAAAAATCGCACTTCTGCCACTGGCACTCGCTGGCCAGTGCGTTAGCAACAGTGTGACCGTAGTTTATAAGCATAAAAATGTCCTAGGACCCAGCAATGGAATACCAACATGCAGCACAAGTATCGAGTAATTATTGGTTCGCTCCGCAGCTCATGTCGTAATAATACATTTACCAATATATTAATCAAAACAGCATAAATATGGCACAAAGTAGGCTGGAAAAGATTGGAACCATTTTTACCAGGTAGGCGTAGTTGGCAACTGTTGTGATAGTTACATTATACATGTGTTTTTAATAGAGTGCAAGGCCTGCTACGAGGCGGCGCAATGAAAACTGAGGACAAACCCATTTGGTATGATATCTATGCGGCTTTTCCGCCCAAACTGGAACCGCGTTTCGATAGGCCAGCGACAAATATACCAGTGCGTAACATATTCTATGCGGAGGATGTGGTGCGAGCGTAAGTAATCCTTAAATCAGCATTATAGCACTCTGACTTATCTTTTTACTTTACTCCAAAAGCAAGCTGCACAAGGTAAACAAGCCCCAGGAAACTATATCACTGTTTGATCACAAGCGTAGCACACAATCCCAACAGTTTCTAAAGATTTATGAGCAGCTTAAAAACCAAGGTGCACTGGATGAGGAAAGAATATACGCAACAGCGCTGGATTTACTGGCGGAGCAACGGCGACAATCGCAACGAACGGAACCAGTTGAGGAACCCCTGGAAGAAGACTCTTCTGGAAGCAAAAGTACGCTCCTCAGTGATTTTAAGGAGGCAGGCGTTCAACAGCAGCTAGAAAAAACTCCCAGCAGAACGAAAAATGAGCAAAGCGCTGGCATCAACATAGACAGCTTATTCAAAGATTAAATTTTATTTTTATACTTCACGAACTTAAGATTATAAATTTGTTGAAACACTTCATTTAAACGGCAAGCGCATCGTTCTGCGACTCGTGGCTGAGCTGCGTCTGTAAATTGGAAAGCTTGTTTTTCAGCACCTGAACACCCATTATGACAATATTCTCGGGCTTAAGGGCGCCCGAGGATTCCACATTGAAGAAGAACTTGTTCGGTTTCGCCTCCCAATTGTAAGGCGCCTCGTATTGATCATCCTCAAGTTCAGTGTGCTCGCTTTTTGGCCACTCATCGGGCTTAGGATAAAGTGTGTGTCGCATCGAGTTGTCGGGATCGTACTCAAAGCACACACCAGCCGTTGGATTCCATTTAGCGTGCTCCTTACCAAATCCCTTCTTGGCATATGCGCGCAATTTTAGCTCCTGCCCTTTGCGCAGCTTGATGATCAGTATCTCATCAGTACTCTCGCCATACTCGTTGTCCTCCTCGTTCTGATTGCGCGAAGTAACCGGCAGCACCTTAGCATTGCTGGACTTTAGATCGGCCGTGGTCACGTGGCGCGTCTGCTCCTCGCTGCATTTCACATCAAGTGTGAACTCCACACTGCACTCTGGACAAAAGTCCAGGCAGATGCAATCACGCGTGTACTGCAAGCGCTCTACCACATCGTCAGAGATCAATGGAACCAGGCCAATGCGATGAGCGAGAAACTCATCCGAGAGCACCGTGGAATTCGCCTCTAATTGTACCCAGTCAATGGCTAGTGTCGGCGTTTCGGCAATGAAAACACGTCGTAGACTGTTTGCCACGCTTAGCTCCGTGTCCTCTAGCACAAACTTGACATTATCGTCGGTTAGTTCTGTAATTTGTACAGATGGTTGATTCGCATACGGCATTTTAGCAGTATTTTTTTTTTAAGTGCTTGAAAAATAAATACAAAGCAACGCTAAAACTGCTGCAATCTGGCCAAAGTGAGTTTAACGATAACAAAGAATGCTAAGTGTTGGAATTGTATCGATATTTGAAGCTATTCATTTATTTGAACTATATCGATACCTACCACCAATTTTTGTGAAGTCAATGGTTTTACAGCAATGCTAATTAAATAGATCGTGCGATAATGTTGCGATTTTGTGCTCGGTCTTATTGCAAAATTGCACCACAAAAAAGGATTAAAGAGCCTATGTTAAATTCAGATACTAAAAAACACAACAAACTTGACGTTAAGAAAGTGCAACATCCCACCAAGGTGCCGCAGACACCATTGCCAACTCCCTTTCCATACACTTCCAACAACGAAATTGAAATCGACGCGAAGACAATTCAATTGCTGGAGCGCCTGTCGTTAGTGGATTTGGATAGTGAACAGGCGCTGGCCACGCTCAAGAGCAGCATACAATTTGCAGACAAAATAGCGCACATCGACACACAAAACGTGCGACCGCTCTACACGGTGCTGGAAAATCAACAGCTTCACTTACGCAACGATCAGGTGACGGAAGGAGATTGCCGCAAGGAGCTGCTGCAGATAGCGAAGGTAACAGACGAGGATTACTACGTTTCTCCGCCGGGCAATATACCACTGGAGCAACAATAATCTGATGTCCCGCCGTCTGAGTCGTTGCTTAAAATCCTTGGAATCTTCGGGCTTTCTTCGCATTGCAAAGAATGAAGATGCTCCTCACATACAGCTGCTTGACCATGGTGCTGCATATGCAAAGCAGCTGCGGGAGCATTGGCTTAGCATGCGTCAATTAACAGTTGACATGGGTACCGCATCGCCTGAGGAATATCTTGGCCAGCAACGCTTTTCCTTTGTGCATTCCCAGCAATTTCGTCACCATTGTGAACAGCTACGTCATGATTATCCCAGTAAAGCCAAATGCCCTACTCTTCTAAAATATCAGTGCAGCTGTGTCTCCGACTCTGCCTCGAATTCCCTTAACTCAATTTTCAAGCAGCAGAAAAACGTTACGCAATTAATAACAGATTTCTTTGTGGAACCGCATCGCGGTTTGGAACACTTCTACAATGTACAGCGTGAGAGTAAAATCTGGTGGATGCGCTACTCCTCCAATCCCAGTCGTTATGCCATTGTGCCATACAATGCACAAGCAGAACTAGAAAAAGTCGACGGTTGTCAATCCATAGATATTAAAGCAGGATTTGGTGATGCCGGTGAAATTACTGTAGAGAAGCTTAGTCTAGTTCAATTGCCTGACGAGCGGCATTTTTATTTGCCCGATGGACGAACTGGACAATTGCTACTGCCTGCAGTCATACGTTCGATTATCGAACTAGAAACGGCGTCTTGTACGCTTCTATTGGACGGTTCTGATCATGGAAGGGAAACGCAATCACTGCTCCTGAACCGTTTGTTGGCACCCTTTCAATGCAGCATTGCTGGCATACAAAAGGCTCAAAAGAAAAGCTCACCGGATTTTCTCGATCTTTGCGCACACTTGGTGGACATACTGCATCGTTCCCGGCTACGTGTTCAGGACAATGGCTATGATCTGGTCAAACAACCAGCTCAACTGGCACAGCAACTGCAGCTTTACGACTGTTTGGGCATTCCATATGCCCTTCTCCTGGATGAGCAGCAAACCCTAATCAACGGTCTGCTCCAGTTGCGTAGTCGGGACACGCAGCTTGCTGAAACTGTACACATTAGCGACTTGCCAGACTACCTATTAAATATATTTAGAAACTATTAAAGAAGTTTACAGGCTTAAGTTAGTAATTATTGATGCCATTTACAACATCAATTCTTAACTTTTTATTCTATATCCACAAAGAATTTAAATACTGTGAAGCCATTTTTCTTACATACTACTATATAATTTTAATGTTCAACCATAAAAATAATATATTAAGTTACATAAAATCGCACAAATACTGCCGCACATTGAAATCAACAACTTTGCCAATATAAAGAACAAATTCGAGACCAACGGTGCACTGCAGCTTGGCCGAGCCATCCATTATATTTTGTTCGCCAGAGACGAAGCCGAGTAGCCTGAGATGCACCAGCGTTGAGATCTGGGACAGCAGATTGCAGGTGAGTCCTACTTTCTCATCTAGAATGGCATAGAATATGGCCAGCAGCCGATCAATGCTAAAGGATTTGGGACCCAATGTGGTAGACATTTTCTCCGCATTCTATCAATTTACAATTTAATTATTAAGAAATTATCTAGCAATTTAATGTGGATTACTTGCCTTGGCTCTTGCATTGACTGTCTGAATGCGCTTCCGCTGCTTACCATGATGCTTGACATACAGTCGCTTGTCTTGTTTGGCGGAATTGTGGCTGGCCAGAAAGGCGGCAATCAATAGGAACTTGCCATAGTAAGGCAGTTCCAGAGACTGAGCTAGCTTGCGTACGCTCTGATCCTCGATACCCGGCTCACCAAATGGCTTCTCAATGCGCAAATAGATTTGCGTGAGGGCAGCACGTAATGGACTCGCAATGTGCCGCCATAGCCGTGAGACATCCGTGCACTCGACGCTGCCATCAAGCACCGGTTCCATATATATCGAAAAACATTTGCGTGCTGTACGCTGCAGTTCGGGCACATCCCGGCATGCTTTGTAGAAAACGCTGAGGAAAAGATTCAGATAGTTGCTGTAAAATGCAGGAGTCATCGCTTGCTCGCAGATGGCCAGACGATCTCCAGCAAGTTGAAGCTGCATCTGTTGCTTTAGCTGGCAAAAGTCGTTGCTAAGTATGCGCAGCGTTTCGGCTTTGTTGTACTGTGACAGATGCAGTGGAATGATCTCACTGAGACCAGTTTTGTTGTAGTACTTCTCAAATGGTAGCTGGGAGAGCAGCAGCACACATAGATTGAGGCTAGTTAACTGTTGCAGACGCAAAAGCACTGGCAGGACATTCGCATCCATATCACGCAGCCGCTCCGCATTATCCACAGCTATAAGAAAACCACGTGCAGAACTTCCATGCCATCGACGCAGTTTCTCCACAAATTCCAGCATATTATCTGCGCGCAGTGCCTCCTCAGGTTTTTGTTTCTGTGCCAAGGAGTCCAGTATATTCTCCAGCATTATTTTTGTAGTATAGCATTCGATGGCATTTAGTTGCGCAATTCTCACTTCTTGATTCAGTTCGCAATGCTGGAAAAATGCTTTGGTAAGCGAGGTCTTACCGGTTCCGCTGTGGCCGAATATATAAATGGCTGGTGGGTAAGCTTCATTGCAGTCACCTATCAGCTCGGCTAACGTTCGTATTGATGTTTCACGGCAAGGAAATTGCGGCTCCAAAACTGCACCAATTTGCTCCATTTGTTTGTTTTGTATAAAATGCAGGCTGCAACGGAAGAAGCAGATGGCAAAACGCGCGCCAAAACGAGGGCTGCCCATATAGCTATCAAAAGGCCGGCTTAAGACAGCTCTGATTGCAATGCATCGATAGATTAAGACATTAATTTGATTTTAGCTTATCATACTTATTGTCAAGAACGATTAAAGCTTTTATGATCATATATTACTTTGGCTGAAAAGTCAAAAGGTACATACATAATGCTATTTACAGTGCTATCAGGTTTTGAGAGCCCGCATAAGCTAGATTCTGGGAAAAATAAGCTAAAACAAGCTAAAACTTTGCTAAAAAGTAAGCTATATCCAAATGCAAGAAATAACATACAAATGATAAGGTTTTTATTTAAATTAAATTAGTTAACAAGTCTACCAATTCTGAACTTGCACTATCATGTCAGTAATTATCGTTTGTTTTAATTTTACTAAAATGTGGCAAGTTGTGTGGCAACATTTGCCATGACAGCGCAACCCTGTGAAAAATAATTAGTACTTATAATTATAAAAATGAACACTTTAGTAGTGATCAATCTGTGAAAATCACAGATCAATGTTAGATACATTGAAATATTTTTATAAATTCATAGAAATTTTTTTGGCTTGCATCATTTGGCCGACTGCAGAAATTTTTTAGTTTTTAAGGTTTCAAAGTAATTGGGAAGTCTGAAATTGAAAAGAAGTATATAATATATATTGTAATAATCAAATCAATTTCAGCTTATTCTTACCTTTCTCAAAGTTGATGTAATAATTCTTTAATAGAAGAAACATGCATCGCGGAATAATTGTTTGTAAATTATTTTAGGCATTTTTGCAACATTGACTTCTATTCATTTTTCACTTCCCAATTCCAAATTGAAAAAATCGCGCATGCATCAGCCCACATATCGATAACGCTATCGATTAGAATACGTTACAGTCGGCTTTAAATGAAAAAGCTCCGATGTTTAAGTTGTGGAGCACTTTCAAGTTATGAAATATTTGTTTCAAGTTACGAATATAATTTAATGCTAGAATCAATTTGAAAAATGCTGGATTTTTTTGCTATAAGCTATATGCAAATTTTATAAGCTATTCCATTTTAAATAAGCTAGATCTAGCCATTGCTAACTTGACGCACTTTTATTCAGTAACCGTGAAAACTATAGAGGGCCATCGATAGGTGCACATCTCTCAATCTGACCCAGAGTAGCGGTTTGCCGCTATACAACACTATTTCTCTTCGCCATCTGAAGGTGATAAATTTCAGCATTTCACAAATTTTGGGAACGCTTGAAATTTGTGCATTTTCTTTAATTTAGCGCAGGTAATACCAAAGTCTTACTTTGCTTTAGAGCTAGATTAATCGTGTAGACGGCCCAGAGTCCGCGATTAAAACTAGAAACTACCGGACCGACCTGAGCTCGCCGACGCCTTAACAAACAACGCCCATTATCACGGTTTACGTGTGGTTGGAAGTTTTGCTCCATTTAATAAAAACATTCTCATTGCAATGGCCGAGAAACATACGTTTGGCAGTTCATTGGCTTCCATAACGTGCCACGCCTGGAACTACGACCGCACGCGTAAGTGACGCACAATATAAGAAAAAAAATTTTGTATTAATTTATGACTCACAATTTGACTCAGAAATCGCGTTATCGCCGAACAACCATGAGATTCATATCTACAGGCGCGACGGCAGCGGCTGGAAATTGGCTGATGTGCTTAATCAGCACGATTTGCGCGTCATGGGTATCGATTGGGCGAAGAACACCAATCGTATTGTGAGCTGTGCTGCTGATCGGAATGCTTACGTTTGGACGCAGGGCGACGATGGCAAATGGAAGCCCACGTTGGTGCTCTTGCGCATTAATCGAGCGGCGACTTGTGTTAAGTGGTCGCCGGCGGAGAACAAGTTTGCTGTGGGTTCGGGCGCTCGCTTGATTTCGGTCTGTTATTTTGAGTCTGAGAACGACTGGTGGGTGTCCAAGCATATAAAGAAGCCCATACGCTCTACGGTGACCTCGTTGGACTGGCATCCAAATAATGTGCTTTTAGTGGCTGGTTCTACAGACTACAAGGTGCGAGTTTTTTCTGCTTTCATCAAGGATATCGAGGAGCCGCCATCACCAACGCCCTGGGGCAATCGCAAGCCCCTAGGACAACTTATGGCAGAGTTTAGAAACTCTCTCACCTCTGGCGGTGGATGGATAAACAACGTGAGTTTCTCGAGCGATGGCAACAAAGTGTGCTGGGTAGGCCACGATAGCTGTGTGAGCATTGCTGATGCCACCAACGGAAATACTGTAATACGCTGCCGCACCGGTTATTTGCCCTTCCTATCTTGCGAGTGGGTCTCACCCACATCCATTGTGGTTGCTGGCTACAGCTGTGTTCCATTGTTATATACTTTGACTGCAGACAATAAGCTCGTGCTGAGCGGCAAGTTGGACAAGTCACAGAAACGCGAGGCTGGTGGCGTTACTGCTATGCATTTCTTTAAGTCCATGGACTGCAACATGCGGACGGAAAACACCGATGTCGTCGTGGATTCCATACATCAAAACGCTATAACTAATATACGGTTGTATGTTGGTGACAAGAACAACGCGAGCAAGGTTTCCACATCGGGCGTTGATGGTCAGCTGGTCATTTGGAATGTCGAACAGGATGGCATCAATGGCAGCATGGGAAAACTGAATATCTAGATTCCGAATTCTTGAGCACTGTTTTTTTTCTTTTTGTTCTGTATGTGTTTTGTGTATCGCGCTCCTCGGGTTCCATAGTGACCTGCGATTTTGATTTTTTGTTTAAAACAAAATGATTAGTTGCAGGCCAGGTGCACAGTATTTGCCAAAATGTTTTCAAAAATCGCTGTTCCCAATTGTGTATCGTATGAAAGCTTTTATATATATATTAATTTTTATGCAAATAACTAAAGAGATTATGTCTTTACCTTCTTCCATTTCATCACAAAATGTGTGTATGTATTTTAAATGGTTTCTTATGAATAGCAACAAGTGAAACTAAAATGAATTAATTATATTTGTACGTGTTTTTGCTTTGCATTTTGAGTAGTAGTATGTCTTTGAATTAAAAAGAATTATCGCTGCTTGTTTCTGATATGAACAAGTTGTACATCAAGACAATTAATGATCTTTAACGCTCAATGAAACAATTCAAATAAATTCATAAGGTTAAGTAAATTGGTACTAATCAAAGAAAATTGAAGAATGAAACAAACGCCTGCTGCTTGTCTTCTTCTTTCTCCAATAGAATCAACAAACACACACACATACTGACAAACAAACAGTGAGGTAGGTCAATGTTAGAGAAAAATAATAAATTATTTGAAATTTACCTAAAAAAAACTATGTAAATTGGTACTAATCAAAGAACAGCGCTATCTGTTACAAGTCCGTAGAATTTAAATACAAAAAATCACTGAATAATACCGGCAAAACACTCTCGTCTTGTTGGTATTTTCCTTGTATATTTAAGAACATTCTTTTTGCGCAATCAGAACTGAGCTAGCAAGTGTCATGCCTTTCCTAAATGAACTCAACTATCGATTCTTTTAAGCGCAATCCCGATATGCAATTTTATTAACTGTTGTCTTGATGTCGTGCGCGCTGAATTTTTGGGACATTTTTTGAATAATGTCAATTAATTATTAATTTGTAATGCGCCTTATACGTTTCTATGCCACCAAAGCCGGTAGAGAACATTACGCCAGCAGCAGCGTTAAAATCTACCGTAAAGTGCCCAGAACAAGTAAACTTATATCGAAACATGTGTCGCAACAAACAACAAACAATGAATACACTGAGAATTCGGTCAAGGTCCAGATGATCTCGCAGAATTTACATGTCCAACTCTTTCCACAGGCCCAGCGAGACTATAGTTCGTCGAAACATGACGCTACCAAGTTGTATAATGCAGAATTAAAGCGGCATGGCATTGACGTAGACAGAACAACAGCTCTGCCAGATGTAAAGCTAAAGTTGCCGCCACTGCAGGGTAAAAACATAGAGGAGCACTTTTATACTATAGCCAAGAAGCAGGTGGCACCATATGAAGCTCTGTTGCACCCGCTGGTTACGTGTACGCAACTGCCAGCAAAGCCCAAGCGTTGGGCTTTTTATGCCGGCTGGACAGCCTACGATCCAGAGGATGGCACAGCCATGCCAGTGGAGAAACCATTGGAGCAGGGCATTATCTTTGACGTTGAGGTATGCGTAAGTGAAGGCAGTGCACCTGTTCTGGCCACTGCCGTGAGCACCAAGCGCTGGTACTGCTGGGTCAGTCCAAAGCTGACAAAGCATCGCATCAATGTGCCGCTCGTGGAGCCCATTGATGTAGCGCAAGGTGAGCGACCGCATTATATTCTCGATGAGCTTATACCGCTGGGCAAAGACGCACCTGGGCTAGTTGTGGGCCACAACGTTTCCTATGATCGGGCGCGGCTGCAGGATCAGTATTTGTTAGAGGACACTGGCATACGTTTTGTGGACACCATGTCTCTGCATATGTGTGTCAGTGGCGTCACCAGCTATCAGCGTGCGATGCTTAAGTCCAAAAAAGAACCCGCTGTTGAAGATTTAGACTGGTTGGAGCAGAGCTCCCTAAATAACCTAGTTGATGTGCATCAACTGTACTGCGGCGGCGAGCCTTTGTCCAAGGAGCCTCGCAACATATTCGTTGAGGGCACCATGGAGCAGGTTCATCAGCATTTCCAGTCACTTGTCAATTACTGTGCCGGCGACGTTGAGGCCACTCATCGCATCCTTACTGTACTATATCCCTTGTATTCTGAGCGTTTTCCACACCCCGTCACACTGGCAGGCATGCTGGAAATGGGCTCCGCCTATCTGCCCGTCAATTCGAACTGGGAACGTTACATACGAGATGCTGAACTGACTTACGAGGATCTCAGCATTGAGGCCAAGTACCATTTGGGACGACGTGCTGATGAGGCTTGTGCGCTTCTTCATGCTGAGCAGTATCGCCGGCATTTGTGGCTGTGGGATGAGGATTGGAATGTACAGACGCTTAAGCTTAAGAAGCCGCCCAAACGCAAGCAGCTGCCCACTATGACGTTCCAGGAAAAGGAGCTTAATTCTGAACAGCGTCGTCTGCAGCACAAGTTTCAGCATCTTTATGATTATCGTGCGCTGCTTCCAGCACGACGTCCACTATTGCCCGGCTATCCACAGTGGTATCGCAAGCTCTGCCAAAAGCCACCTCCAAGCTACAGCGAAGAGCAGCTGCAGCAGGATGAACCTTGGACGCCCGGTGCCAGTGGCATTAGTACTGGTATGCAGATTGCGCCCAAACTGCTCGCCCTGTGCTGGGAGGGCTATCCACTGCATTACAAAAAGGCACATGGCTGGGGCTTCCTAGTACCTTTTCGTAGCACTGACAACAGCCCGCAGAGTAATCTGCCTATTGAACAGCTGCTAGAACGCTGTGCCATACCAGAATTTGCACGTGTTTATGCGGCAACTGAGGATGGTAATCTGGCTATGGATATGCTGCCGAGTCAAGTCGAAGAACAACTGAGTAAACGGCAGTTCTTCAAGAAGATCTCACAGCGACAACTGCGCCTGGAAGAGAAGTACAAAGGTAAGGATTTGACGTGTTCAGTTATATATGTCATATATACAAATCACTTCATGATTATTTTCATCCATAGGCTCTGGCGTCTGGTGCAATCAGGTGCTGGAAGACTGTTGCTTCTTTTTGAAGCTGCCACACAAGAACGGACCGTCTTTTCGTGTAGGCAATCCGCTGTCAAAGGATTTTTTGAACAAGTTCTCGGAGCATGCACTTAGTAGTGGTGATCCAACGTGCCAGGCAGCGACACGTGTCATTGAAATAGCTCGCATGATGTCTTATTGGCGCAATAATCGGGATCGCATCCTCGGCCAAATGGTTGTCTGGCTGCAGCCGGAACAACTGCCCGCTGAACTGAGATCGCACGCACAGCGCACAGCTTATGGAGCCATATGTCCGCTTGTTGTTGTTGCCGGCACCTTGACGCGTCGCGCCATGGAGTCCACTTGGATGACGGCCTCCAATTCGAAGGCTAATCGCATTGGTTCCGAACTGCGTGCGATGGTGCAGGCGCCACCTGGCTATAAGCTTGTTGGCGCCGATGTGGACTCACAGGAGCTGTGGATAGCCTCTGTGCTGGGCGATGCCTATGCGCACGGTGAGCACGGTGCCACGCCCCTGGGCTGGATGACGCTGAGCGGCAGCAAATCAAATGGCAGCGATATGCACTCCACAACTGCCAAGGTCGTTGGGATCTCCCGAGATCATGCCAAGGTGCTTAATTATGCGCGAATCTACGGTGCTGGTCAGCAATTCGCAGAGACGATCCTCCAGCAGTTCAATCCATCGTTAAGCGCCACGCAAGCCAAAGCAAAAGCCATGAAAATGTTTGGAGCGACCAAAGGCAAACGGATCTATCGACTGCGTGAAGAGTTTCACGACGAACTGGACGACAGACCGTGAGTTGGCTATATTTGTAAACTACATATAAACTTTATATTAAAACTTTTCATTTAATAGATACAGTGGCTATGAAGCCAATCGCCTGGCGCAGCAGCGAAATCGTTCGATAAGTGAGGTTTTTCATCGTCCAAGATGGCAAGGCGGAACCGAGAGCGACATGTTTAATCGCCTGGAAGAGATAGCGACAAGTGATCGGCCAGAGACGCCTTTTCTTGGCTGTCGCCTTAGTCGCGCACTGGAAACGCAAAGGGGAGCAGATCAAGAGCAGCGCTTTTTGCCGACTCGTGTTAATTGGGTGGTGCAGAGTGGCGCTGTCGATTTTCTACACTTGATGCTAGTCAGCATGCGTTGGCTTTTGGGATCACATGCGCGCTTCTGTTTAAGCTTTCACGATGAACTGCGCTACCTGGTCAAAGATGAGCTGGCTTATAAGGCGGCTTTAGCAATGCATGTAACAAATTTGCTTACTCGCTCCTTTTGTGCCTCTAGAATTGGTCTGACCGATCTGCCAATGTCTGTTGCATTTTTTTCATCTGTTGAGATAGACACTGTTCTGCGCAAGGAGTGCACCATGGACTGTCAGACGCCCTCGAATCCGCATGGCCTGCAAATTGGCTATGGCATTGAACCTGGCCAAAGCTTAAACATAGAAGAGGCTATAAAGAAGGCAGGAAGCAATGACATTAGTCAATGGCCGTGGCTCAAAAAAAATAATAAAAAGTTGCGTTAGCCGCTGGGCAAATTCCTTTTATTTTAATTAACTCAATCATCCTTCGAGGTAAGTGAATGCTCGACTTTACATAAAATTAGAATGCTCAAAAGTATTTACATTGAACGATGGTGACTTAAAATTACATACATATTATAAAACAAATTTTATAAAACTTTTGATAAAGTAGCTTTATTTGAACTAATTGATGAGTTGGGATCTAGCACTATGTAAGAATAATTTTCTCGTGGATAATAAAAACAGCCTAATTGTGTAATTGATTACAGGGCTTAGCGTTTGTTTTTATCATTTTTATCACCTTAAGAATCTAAAACAGTGAATATGATATGATAATTGGGAGATAATACCAGTTACAATACCAATATATATATATATATATATGCTATATGCTATATATATAATATGCTTAAAAATAATGCTCTTAATGCATAGACCACCATCCACTACAACTTCTGACCCAGTGTCTCGATCTCGTTGATGAAGTAGAGCATGTCGGATTCGTCAAGACAGGAGTTCTGGAGCACGAGTCGGAAGAAGTTGGGTAGCTTGCGCAGCGGCTGATATGTGATCATCATGGAGCCTTTCTTGATCATTGCCTCTTTGATCTGAGGTGCCACCTTATGCAACTTGTCAAAGAACTCCTGATTGCGCTCCATTTTCCTTAGACTAGGCGGCACATACCAAAAAGTAATGTTCGTGCACTCCGGATGGTCAAGTACTAGCTCAAAGCCAGGACGCTCGCGCAGCTTGGCGGTAAAGAACTCGGACATTTCAAAGACCTGCTCCACGTGTGCCTCAAAGCCCTCGCTACCCTTGGCCTTCCACATGAACCAGAACTTGAAAACATCCGCACGTCGACCGCATTGGATGTGCTTGTCACCGGTGTCAAAGGATGTGTCATAGAATTTGTCCTTCTGAAACAGATATGTGGCATTGGTGGAGTGGGTCTGGCCCAGGATCTGGGCGTGGCGCGTCAAGAAAGTCGAGCACTGCTGCGATGCAGACAGAAGCTTGTGAGGATTCCATGTAACCGAATCAGCGCTATTAAATCAAAATACACAATTAAAATGTATACCTTAAAAAGCCTATTAAAAAACAAGTTCTATTACCATTCGATTCCATTGAGTAGACGACGATACTTCTTGGACATGAGCGCACCACCGCCCCAAGCGGCATCCACATGCATCCACAAATTGTGCTTGCGACAAACATCCGAGATGCCAACCAAATCATCGAAGGCACCCAGTACAGTGGTGCCTGCTGTTGCAGACACCATCAAGGGTTGCCAATTGTTGTCCAGGCACAGCTGTATCTGCTCCTTCAAATCGCTCAGACACATCTTGCCCAACTCATTGGTTGCAATCTTGCGCACATGCTCACTGCCAAAGCCCATAAACATAGCCAATTTCTCTACAGAGTAATGTGCATCCTCCGATGTAAATATGACCAAGGGCTTTGCATTAAACAAACCATTTTTCTATGTGTAAAAAAAATATTTACAGATATAAGAGTAAGAGATAAAAATAAAGCTTAAGAACAAAAAGAACAAACTGCCTTAAAAAAAAAAACATATATTTAAAAAAATCTTTCTTAATCTTTCTTTCAAAATATAAATGAACTATCAAAGAATTCCATAATGAAAGACTTTATAAAAGAATTGCATTCACATTCCCTATACGCCAAATGAATTTAACCCAACCTATTTTCCAGACATACTGTCATGAGAATAGTTTAACTTGATAATACGCGAAAGGTATTAAAGGCATAGATAACAAGAACGTCGCTCAATAAGTAAGAAAATAATAATAATAAAAACAAGTTAAGAGTTTTCCAAAGTTTTTGGTCGGAATTATTGTGAAAACTAACAAAAATTAAATGATCAAGGCTATAAACTCAAGTGTACTTAACACAGTAATGGCTAAAATTGTATGTCGACATTGTCTCAATGTGAGAGGATGATGTTGTAATATAAATAAATAAAATTTGGTGTTAATATGTAGTGAATAATTGCTACTATAGTGAATCGATACGTTGACTGTTATGTTATCCAAGTAATCGTCTAGGTCGCGTGAGCAAATTGCTTCCGTTTTGTTTGGCCGCAAACACAAAAGTGGTTTTGGCCTTCACCATAATGCTTACCTTGGACTCGGGAGCATATTTGTAGCGTGCACAGCTGATTGCATAACCGTTGGCTATTGAGCCGCCAGGGCAGAATATGCCATCACCGTATCCATTGTCTGGGAAGCCAACGATGCGTCGCATCTCAGCCAGCACCTGCTCCTCCATGAGCGTAAAAATGGGAGCCACCTCATAGGTGTAAACACTGGGATTGAGTGCGTCTGTTAGCCATTGGCCCACCAATGCATAGGGATCCACGCCAGAATACAATTGGTTGATGAAATACGGATGTCCCGTTTTAACCGAGTAACGAATCGTTTCGCGTAACAGCTGACGCAGCGTCTCCTGGGATTCACCCTTCTCGGGCAACTCAAAATCGAAGAGCTTACGCAGCTCTGCAGGCTCATGCCATTCGACAACCTTTGAAGAGCGACTGGTGCCCTGGAACACGGCCAGCTGTATTATTTCATCTACGCAGGCGCGTATAAAGCTCTCGAATTCCGGTGACGGATGACTGGCCACAAAGCTGGACAAACCATTAACAATGCTATTGCCGTTGCTGAAGCTTTTATTATTAGTGACATTGGTTTTGGTGTTCAACATTTTGCTGGGAGTACTTAATTCAACTGGCGAACCGTTTGTCTCGATCACAACCGCATCACTCGATGACGACGTGGTTGTTGTCAATGTCTTGGCCCCACTTGCCAAATCCTCAACGCTCGCCGTGCTTGCCCCATTGTAGGGCTTATATATAGAATTCTTAAAGTGATGTGTGGGAAAATTTTCACTGGCCAGCATTTTCTTGGCACAACGCTGCGCTGTGTGGCTGATCTCTGATTGAGGGATCTGAACTTAGTAACAAACGATTGTGTTGTCTTGTTTTGTTTTTTGTTTTATATTCTGTGTGATTTTCTATTGCTTGTTGTGTGTGCGGAGTTGTTTGATCCTTGAGCGATTTGTCGTACACACTCACTTGACAATGATTCTGAAGTTCATTACCGAACTGAACGAATTGTTGTGATTCTATCTGCTTTTATAAAAGCTGCTTTGAACACACATACGCACACCAACAAACATTGCCGACAATGCTCTCCCATGACGAGAGAATAAAGATCGCTAACAACAAACGATCGGTTCTCGGCTGCTTTATTGTGTGTTTGCATTGTTTATTTCTTACTTTTTTTTTTTTAGTGCACGTTTAAAATATGGGAAAGTAAAAGGCACACCTGCATCTCAATCAATGAAAGAGAGAGGAGTTAGAATACAATCATAATGTACTTATTGGTGTTCATATAATATTCAACATTTTTATACCCTTAATCCATAAAATGGGTAAAAAGGGTATAATGGTTTTGTGCAAAAGTATGTAACAGGCAGAAGGAAGCATCTCCGACCCCATACAGTATATATTTTTGATCAGCATCAACAGCCGAGACGATATAGCTAGGTCCGTCTGTCCTTTCGTCGTCCGTCTGTCCGTCTGTATGAACGCGTGGATCTCAGAGTCTACAAGAGCTAGGGCATGGTGAAATAATATATATATATATATATATTATTTCACCATGAGCTAGGGACTTCAGATTTGCGATATAAGTTCTCCGATTCCATGAGCAGAACAAGTTTGCTTCAAATTATCGATAACTTTTCTGGTTTCCGATACATACATGGAATCGAAAACAAAATAATATCGAATTTGGAAAATGTAAAAATGAGGGTTGAAGTAATAGGTAACAATAGAACTTTTCTGAAGATTTCGTTCAAATCGGTTAAGAAACACCGGAGATATCGAATTTAATCGATTGAAGTTAAGTCAGTATACCAAAATATTATATAAATTTAATTTATTTATTGCAACTGATTTCAGGGTATCTTCTCGTCGGGCTCTCCCGACTAGAGCCTTCTTACTTGTTTCTTTTAATCTTATTCTTATTTGCGGTGGTTGGGTTCCTCTCCTCTCCTATTTATCGACATTTATAATTTAATCATTTTCATATATGTTATTGAAAATGTGAAGAGAAATATTTAGATAAACTTTATTTCATATTGATTTAAAGCTTTGATATAATTTTATTTTATAAATTTCACGAAATCCTGCATGAACATTTGTAATGTTCAATCCGAAAAATTGATTTCATGTCTGTGTTGGATATATATATAATAATGCAGTGGTATACCTGAGTTTCATTACTCTTAACAATATCGTAAAATTAAAATAATTAATGATACTTAATTGTTTCTAGTCGAAAGGTTTCTCGATGTCTTCTTTGTATACCCGAGTATATCGGTTTTATATGTTTTGATCGTACTTTTTCTGTTGCACTGGGGGGATTTTCGCAATCCAAAGGTTAATCTATTAAATTTCCTATCAAATGAATAATGTGTGGGGTTTTATTAGGGGCTTTCTCGATATTTTTGCTTTTGTGTTAGGGTTTGGTAAGTATTTTGGTCATGTAATTCCATTTTGCAGTTGACCAATTTAAAAGCTTATTATGTGAGACGCCGTTGTTGATTTTATTGTCTCTCTCTCTCTCTCTCTCTCTCTCTTTCTCTAGTTAGGCACAATCAACGGCAAATTAAATGCAAATTCATTGTGTAATTTAAGCAATTACTGTGTTGTGTTTTTGCTCGTTTTGTCAATGAATATTTTTGAATGGTTTATTATTAACCAGTTAATTGGCCAACTAAAACTTGAAACGTGATATGCAAATGATTAAGATGTGAAGATATAACTTAAGAACTCTATGAGTACATTAGTTGCCGTAGGTCGCGCTTAAATAATGTGAATATTTTCAGTCTCTAAGAAGTTGGTCAAGACCATGCCAGAAAGTTAAAAATGTTAAAATTCCGATCCGACCTTTAACAACAAAATGTGCGATTTATAATACATATATACATATTATTCTCTAACTGCCGATGCGAATGCGGAAACATTTTCTATAAATAACACAGCGTCGTTTACTGTATGTCTTGTATGTTAAGATCTATCAATCCAGTTGCATTTCACTCTGCAAGCAAAAGTTAAGGAACTGATCTTGGCTGTCAGCTGTTACACCATGCACACTATTTAATTTCTCTATAAATAAAAGCGAAATTTCAATAATGAATAATAAATTCTCAAATGTAAAGCATCTTTTCAAATATTTGATTACGCAATACGATTTCCGCCTTAAAATAAATTATGACGTTTGATGTTATGTGTTTTTGATCTTATTTTGCAACTTAAGCGACATTCCGACGCAGTATTGAGGCACGGTTATTCAACCGGCAGCGCAAACTCTTTTTTCAGCCACACGTGCCTGTAAGAACAAAACTTTCTCGTAATAAAAATAAAAACTAAAGTATTTTGTTGATTGGTAAAGTCAACATACCCTTACTGAAGAGTGAATGAACCTAAAATCGAATTTAATAATGTTTCTAATGAATAGCAATCGGTGTTGATGGCATTGATTTCTTGATTATTTTAACTGTGTTAGTTGGGCTTATGATATACATGTATGTATATATAATATACTAACATATTAAAACGGGTAAAGCTTTCTTATTAGCATTTTCAAAACTTCCTTCCAGCTTTATAAAAAACATACGAAACCCTGACAATCGTTTCGTTGCGAAAATAAATGTATCAAAATGCACAAAACCAGTTACGGCACAATTATCCAAAATTCAGGAAGCAATTAACATACATACGTTATCGACAAAGTTGGGTGTCTGATATGCGAAAGGAAACGAACAAAGTTTGTTTTTACTTTTGTGGTTGTTGTTATATAATTAAATTGCAATAGGCAAAAGCGACAACAATTAGCACAATCAGTATTAGACCTCTTTAGCTACCCCCCCCCCCCCCCCCCCCCCCCCCCCCCCTTAGTCATAGTCTATGGACATGGGGCTTTTCTATTGAAACTAATTAAGATCGAGTGTGCTAACTAACAGTTTGTCTGCTAATGCCTTTCAACTTTACTTGATGCCACGTGCTTCGGTCAACTGTCGCATTGTTACTGGTTAAGGGCACAGTTTTGCCTTTGGTTTTATGGCTAGACGAGGTCATTGCCTGTTACCATTAAGAATATTACAATGATCTTTAAAAATGATGCATGGATATCAACGTTACTTTATAAACAAGTTTTGGCGTTCAATTTGCAGTTGGTTTACCTTAAAATAAAACAAGTAAGAAGTCTCTAGTCGGGAGAGCCCGACAAGAAGATACCCTAACCAGTTGCAATAAATATATTAAATTTATATAAGACTTTGGTATACTGACTTAACTTCAATCGATTAAATTCGATAACTCCGGTGTTTCTTAACCGATTTGAACGAAACTTTCAGAAAAGTTCTGTCGTTACCCATTATATCAACCCCTATTATTACATTTTCCAATTCGATATTTTGTTGTTATCGATTCCATGTATGTATCGGAAACCAGAAAAGTTATCGATAATTTGAAACAAACTTGTTCTGCTTATGGTATAGGAAAACTTATATCCAATATCTGAAGTCTCTAGCTCTTGTAGTCTCTGAGATACACGCGTTCATACAGACGGACAGACGGACGACGAAAGAACAGACGGACATGGCTATATCGTCTCGGCTGTTGATGCTGATTAAGAATATATATTAACTTTATGGGGTCGTAGATGCTTCCTTCTACCTGTTACATACTTTTGCACAAAACCATTATACCCTTATTAATCCATTTTATGGATTAAGGGTACAAAAAAAAAACAAATGAAAACGTTGCAGTCGGACGCTATCGACTGCGGTATACTCGATACCTCTATTAAAAAGGGTAAAAAGAGGCCTGATTGCAAAGGGGTACGGCAGAATGGGTGTGCTAGGCGCCATAATTTTTAAGATGTGGGAAATGTGTAGACTTATCGATTTTCAGCTATCGATTTCCAAGCCCCCAGGTTGACATAGAAACCAACTCTGGACACTTTATCTGTCTCGGACCTAGATAAAGATATTTGCAAAGTTTCAAGTCTCTCTAATCTCGTAATTATTGTATTAAACAATAAACTAAAGGTCAGACTTATACTACTACTGCTGAGAAGAATGGAGAGCTCTAATCAGTTATTCAACTCTAATTTGGTAGTTTACTCGAACATCTTAAGCAATAATAAAATGTTTTCGGTTCTTCCACAACTTGTAATTAATAAATAAATAAAACTTATAATATATAAATTAATTAACTTAAATTCATAAGGATTTAGGTATTGTGGACTGTTGATTGGTTTACTTATATAGTATATCGACCACGCGTTGCTGTGGTGCTTTTTGACGTCTACTCTATGAATAAAGAACATATGACCTCGTTGATCGTCTGTGTCACAAAACTCAAATTTTAATAATCTCATTTAGAAAATATCTTTACGGCTTATTAGAGACCAAAATAATTAACTCCCAAGCGCCTCACGACCTTCTTAAGACTTCCTCAATTCACAGTATCTCAAAAATATTAAGATTTGTACAAGCAAAATGAATTATATAAGATTTTCCAAAAGTGAGTCCAAGGCTCCAGCAGCCATTACTCATAAAACTACAATTAAGTTTAATATTATGTAATGGATTAAATTTATTAAATGAGTAATAAACAAATAAATCTTTACTACTTAAATATTTGCGAGGTAATATTGACAGATTAGACAAGGTAAGAAAATATCTTTGCTATTTAAACATTTATGAGGTAATAATAACAGATAAGACAAAGGGCCGAAAAGGTTGGGTTTGGAAAATTTATTTTAATTTTTATTTTTTTTGCCTGGATCACGCCCAGGCGGAAGGAGTCCACCGCTGGTTGAATCAATTGGACGAATAGCACTCGGAAGGAGAGTTGCATGCCAAAATATCGGCTTGAGCATTGCTAAAAACTTTCAAATTCCATAACTTCGGCAAACCTGACCCGATTTTCATAAGCAATGTCTTAAAAGTCATGGTTTGGCATCTATAATAAAACTGCATTTAAATAACTTCACTTAAATAAAATTCGATTTTTGGTCAAAATTCATGTTAAAATTTTATGCCAAGAAATCTACATCATCATTTGGCAAATCTTTCGACTTCCATAACTTCGGCAAAACTGATCCGATTTTCATAAGCAATAGCTTAAAAGTCATGGTTTGACCACTTGAATAAAACTGCATTTAAGAAATTAGATATAAATAAAATTCGTTTTTTGGTCAAAATGCATGTTAAATTTGTATGCCAAAAAATCGACATCATCATCTGACAAATCTTTCGACTTCCATAACTTCGGCAAAACTGATCCGATTTTCAAAAACAATGTCTTTAAAGTCATGGTTTGGCCCCTAGAATAAAACTGCATTTAAGAAATTACATATAAATAAAATTCGATTTTTGGTCAAAATGCATGTTAAATTTTTATGCCAAAAAATCGACATCATCATCTGACAAATCTTTCGACTTCCATAACTTCGGCAAAACTGATCCGATTTTCATATGCAATAGCTTAAAAGTCATGGTTTGACCCCTAGAATAAAACTGCATTTATGAAATTACATTTAAATAAAATTCGATTTTTGGTCAAAATGCATGTTAAATTTTTATGCCAAAAAATCGACATCATCATCTGACAAATCTTTCGACTTCCATAACTTCGGCAAAACTGATCCGATTTTCATAAGCAATAGCTTAAAAGTCATGGTTTGACCACTTGAATAAAACTGCATTTAAGAAATTACATATAAATAAAATTCGATTTTTGGTCAAAATGCATGTTAAATTTGTATGCCAAAAAATCGACATCATCATCTGACAAATCTTTCGACTTCCATAACTTCGGCAAAACTGATCCGATTTTCAAAAACAATGTCTTTAAAGTCATGGTTTGGCCCCTAGAATAAAACTGCATTTAAGAAATTACATATAAATAAAATTCGATTTTTGGTCAAAATGCATGTTAAATTTGTATGCCAAAAAATCGACATCATCATTTGGCAAATCTTTCGACTTCCATAACTTCGGCAAAACTGACCCGATTTTCATAAGCAATAGCTTAAAAGTCATGGTTTGACCACTAGAATAAAACCGCATTTAAGAAATTACATTTAAATAAAATTCGATTTTTGGTCAAAATGCATGTTAAATTTTTATGCCAAAAAATCGACATCATCATCTGACAAATCTTTCGACTTCCATAACTTCGGCAAAACTGATCCGATTTTCATAAACAATGTCTTTAAAGTCATGGTTTGGCCCCTAGAATAAAACTGCATTTAAGAAATTACATTTAAATAAAATTCGATTTTTGGTCAAAATGCATGTAAAATTTTTATGCCAAAAAATCGACATCATCATCTGACAAATCTTTCGACTTCCATAACTTCGGCAAAACTGATCCGATTTTCATAAGCAATAGCTTAAAAGTCATGGTTTGACCACTTGAATAAAACTGCATTTAAGAAATAACATATAAATAAAATTCGATTTTTGGTCAAAATGCATGTTAAATTTGTATGCCAAAAAATCGACATCATCATCTGACAAATCTTTCGACTTCCATAACTTCGGCAAAACTGATCCGATTTTCAAAAACAATGTCTTTAAAGTCATGGTTTGGCCCCTAGAATAAAACTGCATTTAAGAAATTACATATAAATAAAATTCGATTTTTGGTCAAAATGCATGTTAAATTTTTATGCCAAAAAATCGACATCATCATTTGGCAAATCTTTCGACTTCCATAACTTCGGCAAAACTGACCCGATTTTCATAAGCAATAGCTTAAAAGTCATGGTTTGACCACTAGAATAAAACCGCATTTAAGAAATTACATTTAAATAAAATTAGATTTTTGGTCAAAATGCATGTTAAATTTGTATGCCAAAAAATCGACATCATCATCTGACAAATCTTTCGACTTCCATAACTTCGGCAAAACTGATCCGATTTTCATAAACAATGTCTTTAAAGTCATGGTTTGGCCCCTAGAATAAAACTGCATTTAAGAAATTACATTTAAATAAAATTCGATTTTTGGTCAAAATGCATGTTAAATTTTTATGCCAAAAAATCGACAACATCATATGGCAAATCTTTCGACCTCGATAACTATGTCAAAACTGAACCGATTTTCATAAGCAATAGCTTAAAAGTCATGGTTTGACCACTAGAATAAAACTGCATTTAAGAAATTACATTTAAATAAAATTCGATTTTTGGTCAAAATGCATGTAAAATTTTTATGCCAAAAAATCGACATCATCATCTGACAAATCTTTCGACTTCCATAACTTCGGCAAAACTGATCCGATTTTCATAAACAATGTCTTTAAAGTCATGGTTTGGCCCCTAGAATAAAACTGCATTTAAGAAATTACATTTAAATAAAATTCGATTTTTGGTCAAAATGCATGTTAAATTTTTATGCCAAAAAATCGACATCATCATATGGCAAATCTTTCGACTTCCATAACTTCGGCAAAACTGACCCGATTTTCATAAGCAATGTCTTTAAAGTCATGGTTTGGCCCCTAGAATAAAACTGCATTTAAGAAATTACATTTAAATAGTATTCGATTTTTGGTCAAAATGCATGTTAAACTTTTATGCCAAAAAATCTTCATCATCATTTGGCAAATCTTTCGACTTCGATAACTTCGTCAGAACTGATCAGATTTTCATAAGCAATAGCTTAAAAGTCATGGTTTGACCACTAGAATAAAACTGCATTTAAGAAATTACATATAAATAAAATTCGATTTTTGGTCAAAATGCATGTTAAATTTTTATGCCAAAAAATCGACATCATCATCTGACAAATCTTTCGACTTCCATAACTTCGGCAAAACTGATCCGATTTTCATAAGCAATAGCTTAAAAGTCATGGTTTGACCCCTAGAATAAAACTGCATTTATGAAATTACATTTAAATAAAATTCGATTTTTGGTCAAAATGCATGTTAAATTTTTATGCCAAAAAATCGACATCATCATCTGACAAATCTTTCGACTTCCATAACTTCGGCAAAACTGATCCGATTTTCATAAGCAATAGCTTAAAAGTCATGGTTTGACCACTTGAATAAAACTGCATTTAAGAAATTACATTTAAATAAAATTCGATTTTTGGTCAAAATGCATGTTAAATTTGTATGCCAAAAAATCGACATCATCATCTGACAAATCTTTCGACTTCCATAACTTCGGCAAAACTGATCCGATTTTCAAAACAATGTCTTTAAAGTCATGGTTTGGCCCCTAGAATAAAACTGCATTTAAGAAATTACATATAAATAAAATTCGATTTTTGGTCAAAATGCATGTTAAATTTTTATGCCAAAAAATCGACATCATCATTTGGCAAATCTTTCGACTTCCATAACTTCGGCAAAACTGACCCGATTTTCATAAGCAATAGCTTAAAAGTCATGGTTTGACCACTAGAATAAAACCGCATTTAAGAAATTACATTTAAATAAAATTCGATTTTTGGTCAAAATGCATGTTAAATTTTTATGCCAAAAAATCGACATCATCATCTGACAAATCTTTCGACCTCGATAACTATGTCAAAACTGAACCGATTTTCATAAGCAATAGCTTAAAAGTCATGGTTTGACCCCTAGAATAAAACTGCATTTAAGAAATTACATTTAAATAAAGTTCGATTTTTGGTCAAAATGCATGTAAAATTTTTATGCCAAAAAATCGACATCATCATCTGACAAATCTTTCGACTTCCATAACTTCGGCAAAACTGATCCGATTTTCATAAGCAATGTCTTTAAAGTCATGGTTTGGCCCCTAGAATAAAACTGCATTTAAGAAATTACATTTAAATAAAATTCGATTTTTGGTCAAAATGCATGTTAAATTTTTATGCCAAAAAATCGACATCATCATATGGCAAATCTTTCGACTTCCATAACTTCGGCAAAACTGACCCGATTTTCATAAGCAATGTCTTTAAAGTCATGGTTTGGCCCCTAGAATAAAACTGCATTTAAGAAATTACATTTAAATAAAATTCGATTTTTGGTCAAAATGCATGTTAAACTTTTATGCCAAAAAATCTTCATCATCATTTGGCAAATCTTTCGACTTCGATAACTTCGTCAGAACTGATCAGATTTTCATAAGCAATAGCTTAAAAGTCATGGTTTGACCACTAGAATAAAACTGCATTTAAGAAATTACATATAAATAAAATTCGATTTTTGGTCAAAATGCATGTTAAATTTGTATGCCAAAAAATCGACATCATCATATGGCAAATCTTTCGACTTCCATAACTTCGGCAAAACTGATCCGATTTTCACAAGCAATAGCTTAAAAGTCATGGTTTGACCACTAGAATAAAACTGCATTTATGAAATTACATTTAATAAAATTCGATTTTTGGTCAAAATGCATGTTAAATTTTTATGCCAAAAAATCGACATCATCATGTGGCAAATCTTTCGACTTCCATAACTTCGGCAAAACTGACCCGATTTTCATAAGCAATGTCTTTAAAGTCATGGTTTGGCCCCTAGAATAAAACTGCATTTAAGAAATTACATTTAAATAGTATTCGATTTTTGGTCAAATTGCATGTTAAATTTGTATGCCAAAAAATCGACATCATCATATGGCAAATCTTTCGACTTCCATAATTTCGGCAAAACTGACCCGATTTTCATAAGCAATGTCTTTAAAGTCATGGTTTGGCCCCTAGAATAAAACTGCATTTATGAAATTACATTTAAATAAAATTTGATTTTTGGTCAAAATGCATGTTAAATTTGTATGCCAAAAAATCGACATCATCATATGGCAAATCTTTCGACTTCCATAACTTCGGCAAAACTGACCCGATTTTCATAAGCAATAGCTTAAAAGTCATGGTTGGACCACTAGAATAAAACTGCATTTATGAAATTACATTATAATAAAATTTGATTTTTTGTCAAAATGCATGTTAAATTTGTATGCCAAAAAATCGACACCATCAAATGGCAAATCTTTCGACTTCCATAACTTCGGCAAAACTGAGCCGATTTTCATAAGCAATGTCTTTAAATGTCATGGTTTGGCCCCTAGAATAAAACTGCATTTGAGAAATTACATTTAAATAAAATTCGATTTTTGGTCAAAATGCATGTTAAACTTTTATGCCAAAAAATCTTCATCATCATTTGGCAAATCTTTCGACTTCGATAACTTCGTCAGAACTGATCAGATTTTCATAAGCAATAGCTTAAAAGTCATGGTTTGACCACTAGAATAAAACTGCATTTAAGAAATTACATATAAATAAAATTCGATTTTTGGTCAAAATGCATGTTAAATTTGTATGCCAAAAAATCGACATCATCATATGGCAAATCTTTCGACTTCCATAACTTCGGCAAAACTGATCCGATTTTCACAAGCAATAGCTTAAAAGTCATGGTTTGACCACTAGAATAAAACTGCATTTATGAAATTACATTATAATAAAATTTGATTTTTGGTCAAAATGCATGTTAAATTTTTATGCCAAAAAATCGACATCATCATGTGGCAAATCTTTCGACTTCCATAACTTCGGCAAAACTGACCCGATTTTCATAAGCAATGTCTTTAAAGTCATGGTTTGGCCCCTAGAATAAAACTGCATTTAAGAAATTACATTTAAATAGTATTCGATTTTTGGTCAAATTGCATGTTAAATTTGTATGCCAAAAAATCGACATCATCATATGGCAAATCTTTCGACTTCCATAATTTCGGCAAAACTGACCCGATTTTCATAAGCAATGTCTTTAAAGTCATGGTTTGGCCCCTAGAATAAAACTGCATTTATGAAATTACATTTAAATAAAATTTGATTTTTGGTCAAAATGCATGTTAAATTTGTATGCCAAAAAATCGACATCATCATATGGCAAATCTTTCGACTTCCATAACTTCGGCAAAACTGACCCGATTTTCATAAGCAATAGCTTAAAAGTCATGGTTGGACCACTAGAATAAAACTGCATTTATGAAATTACATTATAATAAAATTTGATTTTTTGTCAAAATGCATGTTAAATTTGTATGCCAAAAAATCGACACCATCAAATGGCAAATCTTTCGACTTCCATAACTTCGGCAAAACTGAGCCGATTTTCATAAGCAATGTCTTTAAATGTCATGGTTTGGCCCCTAGAATAAAACTGCATTTGAGAAATTACATTTAAATAAAATTCGATTTTTGGTCAAAATGCATGTTAAACTTTTATGCCAAAAATTCGACATCATCACTTGGAAAATCTTTCGACTACCATAACTTCGGCAAAACTGAACCGATTTTCAAAAACAACGTCTTAAAAGTCATGGTTTGGCATCTAGAATAAAACTGCATTTAAGAAATTATATTTAAATAAAATTCAATATTTGGTCAAAATTCATGTTAAAATTTTATGCCAAAAAATCGACATCATCATTTGACAAATCTTTCGACTTCGATAACTTCGTCAAAACCAGTGTTGCCAGGTTTTGAGCGCCCGCATAAGCTAGATTCTGGGAAAAAATAAGCTAGAACATGCTAAAAATGCAAGAAAAAATTGCTTGTAATTCCCAACTGGTTTATGTTGTAAACGATAGCTAGCCCAGACAAATGCCTCGGACCATTGGCTGAATTCATCAGTAGTTGCTCTGCCCAATATAAGTTTGATAACAGCAAATCTAGCAGCAAATCTATTGATAGTTACCGATAGTATTTCTTACCACCTGCCCTCCGCCTCCCACCCTCCCTTTCCTCCCCTCCCCCTCCCCTTCCTTCAGGTCTGGTGAGGCGCTTGTAAACTACTTTATTTTCTTTCAATAAGACTGTAATGTGCTTGCTTCAAAACATTTACTTATGTTTGGGCTTGTAATTCCCAACTGGTTTAAGCTGTTACACATACCTAACCCAGCCTACCATTGGCTGTGTTAAGTAGTTGCTCTGCCCAATATAAGTTATCAAGTGCAGTTATCGATCGTATTTTTTACAACCTGCCTTCCACCTCCCTCCCTTCTTCACCCACCCCCTCTACACCCACCCTCTCTTCACACTCCCCCTCGCTCTCTTCACCCATCCCCTCTTCACACTCACCCTCCCCCTCTTCACACTCACCCTCCCCCTCCCTCTCCCCCTCCCTCTCCCCCGCCCTCTCCCCATCCCCCTCCCCCACCCCCTCCCCTCCCCCTCACCATGACCCTCTTCACCCTCTACCCCCTTCCCCATAAACCCTATCCCCTTACCCCCTCCCCTCCCCCTTCCCCTCCTCAACTTTCAACCTACACCCTTCACCCCTTCCCCCTTGCCAACTTACCCTTGCCCACTTACCCTTTCATATATAAGTATTTATCCCCATAAACCCTATCCCCTTACCCCCTCCCCTCCCCCTTCCCCTCCTCAACTTTCAACCTACACCCTTCACCCCTTCCCCCTTGCCAACTTACCCTTGCCAACTTACCCTTGCCCACTTACCCTTTCATATATAAGTATTTATCGTTTGTTTTAATTTTACTATAATGTGGCAAGTTGTAGCTGTGGAAAATAATTAGTATAATTATAAAAATTAATAATTTTGAATCTTATCAATCTGTGATTTTAATTCATAAATGTTAGATATACTGAAAAATGTTTATAAATTCATATCAATTTTTTGGGCTTGCAGCATATTGCCGACTACAGAATTTTTTTATAGTTTTTAGTGTTTCAAAGTTATTGGGAAGTCTGAAATTGAAAAGAAGTATATAATATATATTGTAATATCCAAAGTTGATGCCTTAATTCTTAAATAAAAGAAACATGTATCGCGGAATAATTGTTTATAAATTATTTAGGCATTTTTGCAACATTGACTTCTTTTCACTTTTCACTTCTCAATTCCAAATTGTAAAAATCGCGCATGCATCAGCCCACATATCGATGACACTATCGATTAGAATACCAATTCAAATTTATAATGATTAAGTTTACGTTACAGTCGGATTTATATGAACAAGCTCCGATATTTAAGCTGTGGAACACTTTAAATTTATGAAATATTACTTTCAAGTCACGCATATAATTTAATGCTAGAATATGCTATATCAACTTTGAAAAATGTTAGATTTATAGCTATAAGCTATTTGCAGTTTTCATAAGCTATTCAATTTTCAAACATGCTAGATCTAGCCTGAAATAAGCTAACCTGGAAACACTGGTCAAAACTGAACCGATTTTGAAAAGCAATGTCTTAAAAGTCATGGTTTGGCATCTAGAATAAAACTGCATTTACCAATTTTCACTTAAATGAAATTCGATATTTGCTAAAAATTCATGTTAAAATTTTATGCCAAAAAATCTTCATCATCATTTGGCAAATCTTTCGACTTCGATAACTTCGTCAGAACTGATCCGATTTTCATAAGCAACAGCTTAAAAGTCATGGTTTGACCACTTGAATAAAACTGCATTTAAGAAATTACATATAAATAAAATTCGATTTTTGATCAAATTGCATGTTAAATTTTTATGCCAAAAAATCGACATCATCATATGGCAAATCTTTCGACTTCCATAACTTCGGCAAAACTGTTCCGATTTTCATAAGCAACAGCTTAAAAGTCATGGTTTGACCACTTGAATAAAACTGCATTTAAGAAATTACATTAAATAAAATTCGATTTTTGATCAAATTGCATGTTAAATTTGTATGCCAAAAAATCGACATCATCATATGGCAAATCTTTCGACTTCCATAACTTCGGCAAAACTGACCCGATTTTCATAAGCAATGTCTTTAAAGTCATGGTTTGGCCCCTAGAATAAAACTGCATTTAAGAAATTACATTTAAATAAAATTCGATTTTTGGTCAAAATGCATGTTAAATTTTTATGCCAAAAAATCGACATCATCATATGGCAAATCTTTCGACTTCCATAACTTCGGCAAAACTGACCCGATTTTCATAAGCAATGTCTTTAAAGTCATGGTTTATCCCCTAGAATAAAACTGCATTCAAGAAATTACATTTAAATAAAATTCGATTTTAGGTCAAATTGCATGTTAAAATTTTATGCCAAGAAATCGACACCATCAAATGGCAAATCTTTCGACTTCCATAACTTCGGCAAAACTGACCCGATTTTCATAAACAATGTCTTTAAAGTCATGGTTTGGCCCCTAGAATAAAACTGCATTTAAGAAATTACATTTAAATAAAATTAGATTTTTGGTCAAAATGCATTTTAAATTTGTATGCCAAAAAATCGACATCATCATATGGCAAATCTTTCCACTTCCATAACTTCGGCAAAACTGTTCCGATTTTCATAAACAATAGCTTCAAAGTCATGGTTTGGCCCCTAGAATAAAACTGCATTTAAGAAATTACATTTAAATAAAATTAGATTTTTGGTCAAAATGCATGTTAAATTTTTCTGCCAAAAAATCGACATCATCATACGGCAAATCTTTCGACTTCCATAACTTCGGCAAAACTTATCCGATTTTCATAAGCAATGTCTTAAGAGTCATGGTTTGACCACTAGAATAAAACTGCATTTAAGAAATTACATTTAAATAAAATTCGATTTTTGGTCAAAATGCATGTTAAATTTTTATGCCAAAAAATCGACATCATCATATGGCAAATCTTTCGACTTCCATAACTTCGGCAAAACTGACCCGATTTTCATAAACAATGTCTTTAAAGTCATGGTTTGGCCCCTAGAATAAAACTGCATTTAAGAAATTACACTTAAATAGTATTCGATTTTTGGTCAAAATGCATGTTAAATTTTTATGCCAAAAAATCGACATCATCATATGGCAAATCTTTCGACTTCCATAACTTCGGCAAAACTGACCCGATTTTCATAAGCAATGTCTTTAAAGTCATGGTTTGGCCCCTAGAATAAAACTGCATTTAAGAAATTACATTTAAATAGTATTCGATTTTTGGTCAAAATGCATGTTCAATTTGTATGCCAAAAAATCGACATCATCATCTGACAAATCTTTCGACTTCCATAACTTCGGCAAAACTGACCCGATTTTCATAAGCAATGTCTTTAAAGTCATGGTTTGACCACTAGAATAAAACTGCATTTAAGAAATTACATTTAAATAAAATTTGATTTTTTGTCAAAATGCATGTTAAATTTTTATGCCAAAAATCGACACCATCAAATGGCAAATCTTTCGACTTCCATAACTTCGGCAAAACTGAGCCGATTTTCATAAACAATGTCTTTAAAGTCATGGTTTGGCCCCTAGAATAAAACTGCATTTAAGAAATTACATTTAAATAAAATTCGATTTTTGGTCAAAATGCATGTTAAATTTTTATGCCAAAAAATCGACAACATCATATGGCAAATCTTTCGACCTCGATAACTATGTCAAAACTGAACCGATTTTCATAAGCAATAGCTTAAAAGTCATGGTTTGACCACTAGAATAAAACTGCATTTAAGAAATTACATTTAAATAAAGTTCGATTTTTGGTCAAAATGCATGTAAAGTTTTTATGCCAAAAAATCGACATCATCATCTGACAAATCTTTCGACTTCCATAACTTCGGCAAAACTGATCCGATTTTCATAAACAATGTCTTTAAAGTCATGGTTTGGCCCCTAGAATAAAACTGCATTTAAGAAATTACATTTAAATAAAATTCGATTTTTGGTCAAAATGCATGTTAAATTTTTATGCCAAAAAATCGACATCATCATATGGCAAATCTTTCGACTTCCATAACTTCGGCAAAACTGACCCGATTTTCATAAGCAATGTCTTTAAAGTCATGGTTTGGCCCCTAGAATAAAACTGCATTTAAGAAATTACATTTAAATAAAATTCGATTTTTGGTCAAAATGCATGTTAAACTTTTATGCCAAAAAATCGACATCATCATTTGGCAAATCTTTCGACTTCGATAACTTCGTCAGAACTGATCAGATTTTCATAAGCAATAGCTTAAAAGTCATGGTTTGACCACTAGAATAAAACTGCATTTAAGAAATTACATATAAATAAAATTCGATTTTTGGTCAAAATGCATGTTAAATTTGTATGCCAAAAATCGACATCATCATATGGCAAATCTTTCGACTTCCATAACTTCGGCAAAACTGATCCGATTTTCACAAGCAATGTCTTAAAAGTCATGGTTTGACCACTAGAATAAAACTGCATTTATGAAATTACATTATAATAAAATTTGATTTTTGGTCAAAATGCATGTTAAATTTTTATGCCAAAAAATCGACATCATCATATGGCAAATCTTTCGACTTCCATAACTTCGGCAAAACTGACCCGATTTTCATAAACAATGTCTTTAAAGTCATGGTTTGGCCCCTAGAATAAAACTGCATTTAAGAAATTACATTTAAATAAAATTCGATTTTTGGTCAAATTGCATGTTAAATTTGTATGCCAAAAAATCGACATCATCATATGGCAAATCTTTCGACTTCCATAATTTCGGCAAAACTGACCCGATTTTCATAAGCAATGTCTTTAAAGTCATGGTTTGGCCCCTAGAATAAAACTGCATTTATGAAATTACATTTAAATAAAATTTGATTTTTGGTCAAAATGCATGTTAAATTTGTATGCCAAAAAATCGACATCATCATATGGCAAATCTTTCGACTTCCATAACTTCGGCAAAACTGACCCGATTTTCATAAGCAATGCTTAAAAGTCATGGTTGGACCACTAGAATAAAACTGCATTTATGAAATTACATTATAATAAAATTTGATTTTTGGTCAAAATGCATGTTAAATTTGTATGCCAAAAAATCGACACCATCAAATGGCAAATCTTTCGACTTCCATAACTTCGGCAAAACTGAGCCGATTTTCATAAGCAATGTCTTTAAATGTCATGGTTTGGCCCCTAGAATAAAACTGCATTTGAGAAATTACATTTAAATAAAATTCGATTTTTGGTCAAAATGCATGTTAAACTTTTATGCCAAAAATTCGACATCATCACTTGGAAAATCTTTCGACTACCATAACTTCGGCAAAACTGAACCGATTTTCAAAAACAACGTCTTAAAAGTCATGGTTCATGTTAAATTTTTATGCCAAAAAATCGACATCATCATTTGACAAATCTTTCGACTTCGATAACTTCGTCAAAACCAGTGTTGCCAGGTTTTGAGCGCCCGCATAAGCTAGATTCTGGGAAAAAATAAGCTAGAACATGCTAAAAATGCAAGAAAAAATTGCTTGTAATTCCCAACTGGTTTATGTTGTAAACGATAGCTAGCCCAAATGCCTCGGACCATTGGCTGAATTCATCAGTAGTTGCTCTGCCCAATATAAGTTTGATAACAGCAAATCTAGCAGCAAATCTATTGATAGTTACCGATAGTATTTCTTACCACCTGCCCTCCGCCTCCCACCCTCCCCCCTCCTCCCCTCCCCCTCCCCTTCCTTCAGGTCTGGTGAGGCGCTTGTAAACTACTTTATTTTCTTTCAATAAGACTGTAATGTGCTTGCTTCAAAACATTTACTTATGTTTGGGCTTGTAATTCCCAACTGGTTTAAGCTGTTACACATACCTAACCCAGCCTACCATTGGCTGTGTTAAGTAGTTGCTCTGCCCAATATAAGTTATCAAGTGCAGTTATCGATCGTATTTTTTACAACCTGCCTTCCACCTCCCTCCCTTCTTCACCCACCCCCTCTACACCCACCCTCTATTCACACTCCCCCTCGCTCTCTTCACCCATCCCCTCTTCACACTCACCCTCCCCCTCTTCACACTCACCCTCCCCCTCCCTCTCCCCCTCCCCCTCCCTCTCCCCCTCCCTCTCCCCCGCCCTCTCCCCATCCCCCTCCCCCACCCCCTCCCCTCCCCCTCACCATGACCCTCTTCACCCTCTACCCCCTTCCCCATAAACCCTATCCCCTTACCCCCTCCCCTCCCCCTTCCCCTCCTCAACTTTCAACCTACACCCTTCACCCCTTCCCCCTTGCCAACTTACCCTTGCCCACTTACCCTATCATATATAAGTATTTATCCCCATAAACCCTATCCCCTTACCCCCTCCCCTCCCCCTTCCCCTCCTCAACTTTCAACCTACACCCTTCACCCCTTCCCCCTTGCCAACTTACCCTTGCCAACTTACCCTTGCCCACTTACCCTTTCATATATAAGTATTTATCGTTTGTTTTAATTTTACTATAATGTGGCAAGTTGTAGCTGTGGAAAATAATTAGTATAATTATAAAAATTAATAATTTTGAATCTTATCAATCTGTGATTTTAATTCATAAATGTTAGATATACTGAAAAATGTTATAAATTCATATCAATTTTTTGGGCTTGCAGCATATTGCCGACTACAGAATTTTTTATAGTTTTTAGTGTTTCAAAGTTATTGGGAAGTCTGAAATTGAAAAGAAGTATATAATATATATTGTAATATCCAAAGTTGATGCCTTAATTCTTAAATAAAAGAAACATGTATCGCGGAATAATTGTTTATAAATTATTTAGGCATTTTTGCAACATTGACTTCTTTTCACTTTTCACTTCTCAATTCCAAATTGTAAAAATCGCGCATGCATCAGCCCACATATCGATGACACTATCGATTAGAATACCAATTCAAATTTATAATGATTAAGTTTACGTTACAGTCGGATTTATATGAACAAGCTCCGATATTTAAGCTGTGGAACACTTTAAATTTATGAAATATTACTTTCAAGTCACGCATATAATTTAATGCTAGAATATGCTATATCAACTTTGAAAAATGTTAGATTTATAGCTATAAGCTATTTGCAGTTTTTCAAACATGCTAGATCTAGCCTGAAATAAGCTAACCTGGAAACACTGGTCAAAACTGAACCGATTTTGAAAAGCAATGTCTTAAAAGTCATGGTTTGGCATCTAGAATAAAACTGCATTTACCAATTTTCACTTAAATGAAATTCGATTTTTGCTAAAAATTCATGTTAAAATTTTATGCCAAAAAATCTTCATCATCATTTGGCAAATCTTTCGACTTCGATAACTTCGTCAGAACTGATCCGATTTTCATAAGCAACAGCTTAAAAGTCATGGTTTGACCACTTGAATAAAACTGCATTTAAGAAATTACATATAAATAAAATTCGATTTTTGATCAAATTGCATGTTAAATTTTTATGCCAAAAAATCGACATCATCATATGGCAAATCTTTCGACTTCCATAACTTCGGCAAAACTGTTCCGATTTTCATAAACAATAGCTTAAAAGTCATGGTTTGACCACTATAATAAAACTGCATTTAAGAAATTACAATTAAATAAAATTCGATTTTTGGTCAAAATGCATGTTAAATTTGTATGCCAAAAAATCGACATCATCATCTGACAAATCTTTCGACTTCCATAACTTCGGCAAAACTGACCCGATTTTCATAAGTAATGTCTTTAAAGTCATGGTTTGGCCCCTAGAATAAAACTGCATTTAAGAAATTACATTTAAATAAAATTCGATTTTTGGTCAAAATGCATGTTCAATTTGTATGCCAAAAAATCGACATCATCATATGGCAAATCTTTCGACTTCCATAACTTCGGCAAAACTGACCCGATTTTCATAAGCAATGTCTTTAAAGTCATGGTTTGGCCCCTAGAATAAAACTGCATTTAAGAAATTACATTTAAATAAAATTAGATTTTTGGTCAAAATGCATGTTAAATTTGTATGCCAAAAAATCGACATCATCATACGGCAAATCTTTCGACTTCCATAACTTCGGCAAAACTGTTCCGATTTTCATAAACAATAGCTTCAAAGTCATGGTTTGGCCCCTAGAATAAAACTGCATTTAAGAAATTACATTTAAATAAAATTCGATTTTTGGTCAAAATGCATGTTAAATTTTTATGCCAAAAAATCGACACCATCATATGGCAAATCTTTCGACTTCCATAACTTCGGCAAAACTGACCCGATTTTCATAAACAATGTCTTTAAAGTCATGGTTTGGCCCCTAGAATAAAACTGCATTTAAGAAATTACATTTAAATAAAATTAGATTTTTGGTCAAAATGCATGTTAAATTTGTATGCCAAAAAATCGACATCATCATATGGCAAATCTTTCGACTTCCATAACTTCGGCAAAACTGACCCGATTTTCATAAACAATAGCTTCAAAGTCATGGTTTGGCCCCTAGAATAAAACTGCATTTAAGAAATTACATTTAAATAAAATTCGATTTTTGGTCAAAATGCATGTTAAATTTTTCTGCCAAAAAATCGACATCATCATACGGCAAATCTTTCGACTTCCATAACTTCGGCAAAACTGATCCGATTTTCATAAGCAATGTCTTAAGAGTCATGGTTTGACCACTAGAATAAAACTGCATTTAAGAAATTACATTTAAATAAAATTAGATTTTTGGTCAAAATGCATGTTAAATTTTTATGCCAAAAAATCGACACCATCATATGGCAAATCTTTCGACTTCCATAACTTCGGCAAAACTGACCCGATTTTCATAAACAATGTCTTTAAAGTCATGGTTTGGCCCCTAGAATAAAACTGCATTTAAGAAATTACATATAAATAAAATTCGATTTTGGTCAAAATGCATGTTAAATTTTTATGCCAAAAAATCGACATCATCATATGGCAAATCTTTCGACTTCCATAACTTCGGCAAAACTGACCCGATTTTCATAAGCAATGTCTTTAAAGTCATGGTTTGGCCCCTAGAATAAAACTGCATTTAAGAAATTACATTTAAATAGTATTCGATTTTTGGTCAAAATGCATGTTCAATTTGTATGCCAAAAAATCGACATCATCATCTGACAAATCTTTCGACTTCCATAACTTCGGCAAAACTGACCCGATTTTCATAAGCAATGTCTTTAAAGTCATGGTTTGACCACTAGAATAAAACTGCATTTAAGAAATTACATTTAAATAAAATTTGATTTTTTGTCAAAATGCATGTTAAATTTTTATGCCAAAAATCGACACCATCAAATAGCAAATCTTTCGACTTCCATAACTTCGGCAAAACTGATCCGATTTTCATAAGCAATGTCTTTAAAGTCATGGTTTGGCCCCTAGAATAAAACTGCATTTAAGAAATTACATTTAAATAAAATTCGATTTTTGGTCAAAATGCATGTTAAATTTTTATGCCAAAAAATCGACATCATCATATGGCAAATCTTTCGACTTCCATAACTTCGGCAAAACTGACCCGATTTTCATAAGCAATGTATTTAAAGTCATGGTTTGGCCCCTAGAATAAAACTGCATTTAAGAAATTACATTTAAATAAAATTAGATTTTTGGTCAAAATGCATGTTAAATTTGTATGCCAAAAAATCGACATCATCATATGGCAAATCTTTCCACTTCCATAACTTCGGCAAAACTGTTCCGATTTTCATAAACAATAGCTTCAAAGTCATGGTTTGGCCCCTAGAATAAAACTGCATTTAAGAAATTACATTTAAATAAAATTCGATTTTTGGTCAAAATGCATGTTAAATTTTTCTGCCAAAAAATCGACATCATCATACGGCAAATCTTTCGACTTCCATAACTTCGGCAAAACTTATCCGATTTTCATAAGCAATGTCTTAAGAGTCATGGTTTGACCACTAGAATAAAACTGCATTTAAGAAATTACATTTAAATAAAATTAGATTTTTGGTCAAAATGCATGTTAAATTTTTATGCCAAAAAATCGACACCATCATATGGCAAATCTTTCGACTTCCATAACTTCGGCAAAACTGACCCGATTTTCATAAACAATGTCTTTAAAGTCATGGTTTGGCCCCTAGAATAAAACTGCATTTAAGAAATTACATATAAATAAAATTCGATTTTTGGTCAAAATGCATGTTAAATTTTTATGCCAAAAAATCGACATCATCATATGGCAAATCTTTCGACTTCCATAACTTCGGCAAAACTGACCCGATTTTCATAAGCAATGTCTTTAAAGTCATGGTTTGGCCCCTAGAATAAAACTGCATTTAAAAAATTACATTTAAATAGTATTCGATTTTTGGTCAAAATGCATGTTCAATTTGTATGCCAAAAAATCGACATCATCATCTGACAAATCTTTCGACTTCCATAACTTCGGCAAAACTGACCCGATTTTCATAAGCAATGTCTTTAAAGTCATGGTTTGACCACTAGAATAAAACTGCATTTAAGAAATTACATTTAAATAAAATTTGATTTTTTGTCAAAATGCATGTTAAATTTTTATGCCAAAAATCGACACCATCAAATGGCAAATCTTTCGACTTCCATAACTTCGGCAAAACTGATCCGATTTTCATAAGCAATGTCTTTAAAGTCATGGTTTGGCCCCTAGAATAAAACTGCATTTAAGAAATTACATATAAATAAAATTCGATGTTTGGTCAAATTGCATGTTAAATTTTTATGCCAAAAAATCGACACCATCATATGGCAAATCTTTCGACTTCCATAACTTCGGCAAAACTGACCCGATTTTCATAAGCAATGTCTTTAAAGTCATGGTTTGGCCCCTAGAATAAAACTGCATTTAAGAAATTACATTTAAATAAAATTCGATTTTTGGTCAAAATGCATGTTAAATTTGTATGCCAAAAAATCGACATCATCATTTGGCAAATCTTTCGACTTCCATAACTTCGGCAAAACTGACCCGATTTTCATAAGCAATGTCTTTAAAGTCATGGTTTGGCCCCTAGAATAAAACTGCATTTAAGAAATTACATTTAAATAAAATTAGATTTTTGGTCAAAATGCATGTTAAATTTGTATGCCAAAAAATCGACATCATCATCTGACAAATCTTTCGACTTCCATAACTTCGGCAAAACTGACCCGATTTTCATAAGCAATGTCTTTAAAGTCATGGTTTGACCACTAGAATAAAACTGCATTTAAGAAATTACATTATTATAAAATTTGATTTTTTGTCAAAATGCATGTTAAATTTTTATGCCAAAAATCGACATCATCATATGGCAAATCTTTCGACTTCCATAACTTCGGCAAAACTGACCCGATTTTCATAAGCAATGTCTTTAAATTCATGGTTTGGCCACTAGAATAAAACTGCATTTAAGAAATTACGTTTAAATAAAATTCGATTTTTGGTCGAAATGCATGTTAAATTTTTATGCCAAAAAATCGACATCATCATATGGCAAATCTTTCGACTTCCATAACTTCGGCAAAACTGACCCGATTTTCATAAGCAATAGCTTAAAAGTCATGGTTTGACCACTAGAATAAAACTGCATTTATGAAATTACATTATAATAAAATTTGATTTTTGGTCAAAATGCATGTTAAATTTGTATGCCAAAAAATCGACATCATCATATGGCAAATCTTTCGACTTCCATAACTTCGTCAAAACTGACCCGATTTTCATAACCAATGTCTTTAAAGTCATGGTTTGGCTCCTAGAATAAAACTGCATTTAAGAAATTACATTTAAATAAAATTAGATTTTTGGTCAAAATGCATGTTAAATTTGTATGCCAAAAAATCGACATCATCATCTGACAAATCTTTCGACTTCCATAACTTCGGCAAAACTGAGCCGATTTTCATAAGCAATGATTTCAAAGTCATGGTTTGGCCCCTAGAATAAAACTGCATTTATGAAATTACATTTAAATAAAATTTGATTTTTTGTCAAAATGCATGTTAAATTTTTATGCCAAAAAATCGACACCATCAAATGGCAAATCTTTCAACTTCCATAACTTCGGCAAAACTGACCCGATTTTCATAAGCAATGTCTTTAAAGTCATGGTTTGGCCCCTAGAATAAAACTGCATTTAAGAAATTACATTTAAATAAAATTAGATTTTTGGTCAAAATGCATGTTAAATTTGTATGCCAAAAAATCGACATCATCATATGGCAAATCTTTCGACTTCCATAACTTCGGCAAAACTGACCCGATTTTCATAAGCAATGTCTTTAAAGTCATGGTTTGGCCCCTAGAATAAAACTGCATTTAAGAAATTACATTTAAATAAAATTCGATTTTTGGTCAAAATGCATGTTAAATTTTTATGCCAAAAATCGACATCATCATCTGACAAATCTTTCGACTTCCATAACTTCGGCAAAACTGACCCGATTTTCATAAGCAATGTCTTTAAAGTCATGGTTTGGCCCCTAGAATAAAACTGCATTTAAGAAATTACATTTAAATAAAATTCGATTTTTGGTCAAAATGCATGTTAAATTTGTATGCCAAAAACTCGACATCATCATATGGCAAATCTTTCGACTTCCATAACTTCGGCAAAACTGACCCGATTTTCATAAACAATGTCTTTAAAGTCATGGTTTGGCCCCTAGAATAAAACTGCATTTAAGAAATTACATTTAAATAAAATTCGATTTTTGGTCAAAATGCATGTTAAATTTGTATGCCAAAAAATCGACATCATCATCTGACAAATCTTTCGACTTCCATAACTTCGGCAAAACTGACCCGATTTTCATAAACAATGTCTTTAAAGTCATGGTTTGGCCCCTAGAATAAAACTGCATTTAAGAAATAACATTTAAATAAAATTCGATTTTTGGTCAAAATGCATGTTAAATTTTAATGCCAAAAAATCGACATCATCATCTGACAAATCTTTCGACTTCCATAACTTCGGCAAAACTGATCCGATTTTCATAAACAATGTCTTTAAAGTCATGGTTTGGCCCCTAGAATAAAACTGCATTTAAGAAATTACGTTTAAATAAAATTAGATTTTTGGTCGAAATGTATGTTAAATTTTTATGCCAAAAAATCGACATCATCATATGGCAAATCTTTCGACTTCCATAACTTCGGCAAAACTGACCCGATTTTCATAAGCAATGTCTTTAAAGTCATGGTTTGACCACTAGAATAAAACTGCATTTATGAAATTACATTTAAATAGTATTCGATTTTTGGTCAAAATGCATGTTAAATTTGTATGCCAAAAAATCGACATCATCATATGGCAAATCTTTCGACTTCCATAACTTCGTCAAAACTGACCCGATTTTCATAAGCAATGTCTTTAAATTCATGGTTTGGCCCCTAGAATAAAACTGCATTTAAGAAATTACATTTAAATAGTATTCGATTTTTGGTCAAAATGCATGTTAAATTTGTATGCCAAAAAATCGACATCATCATCTGACAAATCTTTCGACTTCCATAACTTCGGCAAAACTGACCCGATTTTCATAAGCAATGTCTTTAAAGTCATGGTTTGACCACTAGAATAAAACTGCATTTATGAAATTACATTATTATAAAATTCGATTTTTGGTCAAAATGCATGTTAAATTTTTATGCCAAAAATCGACATCATCATATGGCAAATCTTTCGACTTCCATAACTTCGGCAAAACTGACCCGATTTTCATAAACAATGTCTTTAAAGTCATGGTTTGGCCCCTAGAATAAAACTGCATTTAAGAAATTACATTTAAATAAAATTCGATTTTTGGTCAAAATGCATGTTAAATTTGTATGCCAAAAAATCGACATCATCATCTGACAAATCTTTCGACTTCCATAACTTCGGCAAAACTGACACGATTTTCATAAGCAATGTCTTTAAAGTCATGGTTTGGCCCCTAGAATAAAACTGCATTTAAGAAATAACATTTAAATAAAATTCGATTTTTGGTCAAAATGCATGTTAAATTTTAATGCCAAAAAATCGACATCATCATCTGACAAATCTTTCGACTTCCATAACTTCGGCAAAACTGATCCGATTTTCATAAGCAATGTCTTTAAAGTCATGGTTTGGCCCCTAGAATAAAACTGCATTTAAGAAATTACGTTTAAATAAAATTAGATTTTTGGTCGAAATGTATGTTAAATTTTTATGCCAAAAAATCGACATCATCATATGGCAAATCTTTCGACTTCCATAACTTCGGCAAAACTGACCCGATTTTCATAAGCAATAGCTTAAAAGTCATGGTTTGACCACTAGAATAAAACTGCATTTATGAAATTACATTTAAATAGTATTCGATTTTTGGTCAAAATGCATGTTAAATTTGTATGCCAAAAAATCGACATCATCATCTGACAAATCTTTCGACTTCCATAACTTCGGCAAAACTGACCCGATTTTCATAAACAATGTCTTTAAAGTCATGGTTTGGCCCCTAGAATAAAACTGCATTTAAGAAATTACATATAAATAAAATTCGATTTTTGGTCAAAATGCATGTTAAATTTTTATGCCAAAAAATCGACATCATCATATGGCAAATCTTTCGACTTCCATAACTTCGGCAAAACTGACCCGATTTTCATAAGCAATGTCTTTAAATTCATGGTTTGGCCCCTAGAATAAAACTGCATTTAAGAAATTACATTTAAATAGTATTCGATTTTTGGTCAAAATGCATGTTAAATTTGTATGCCAAAAAATCGACATCATCATCTGACAAATCTTTCGACTTCCATAACTTCGGCAAAACTGACCCGATTTTCATAAGCAATGTCTTTAAATTCATGGTTTAGCCACTAGAATAAAACTGCATTTAAGAAATTACGTTTAAATAAAATTCGATTTTTGGTCAAAATGCATGTTAAATTTGTATGCCAAAAAATCGACATCATCATCTGACAAATCTTTCGACTTCCATAACTTCGGCAAAACTGACCCGATTTTCATAAGCAATGTCTTTAAAGTCATGGTTTGACCACTAGAATAAAACTGCATTTATGAAATTACATTATTATAAAATTCGATTTTTGGTCAAAATGCATGTTCAATTTTTATGCCAAAAATCGACATCATCATATGGCAAATCTTTCGACTTCCATAACTTCGGCAAAACTGACCCGATTTTCATAAGCAATGTCTTTAAATTCATGGTTTAGCCACTAGAATAAAACTGCATTTAAGAAATTACGTTTAAATAAAATTCGATAATTGGTCGAAATGCATGTTAAATTTGTATGCCAAAATATCGACATCATCATATGGCAAATCTTTCGACTTCCATAACTTCGGCAAAACTGACCCGATTTTCATAAGCAATAGCTTAAAAGTCATGGTTTGACCACTAGAATAAAACTGCATTTATGAAATTACATTATAATAAAATTTGATTTTTGGTCAAAATGCATGTTAAATTTTTATGCCAAAAAATCGACATCATCATATGGCAAATCTTTCGACTTCCATAACTTCGTCAAAACTGACCCGATTTTCATAACCAATGTCTTTAAAGTCATGGTTTGGCTCCTAGAATAAAACTGCATTTAAGAAATTACATTTAAATAAAATTCGATTTTTGGTCAAAATGCATGTTAAATTTGTATGCCAAAAAATCGACATCATCATCTGACAAATCTTTCGACTTCCATAACTTCGGCAAAACTGAGCCGATTTTCATAAGCAATGATTTCAAAGTCATGGTTTGGCCCCTAGAATAAAACTGCATTTATGAAATTACATTTAAATAAAATTAGATTTTTGGTCAAAATGCATGTTAAATTTTTATGCCAAAAAATCGACACCATCAAATGGCAAATCTTTCGACTTCCATAACTTCGGCAAAACTGACCCGATTTTCATAAGCAATGTCTTTAAAGTCATGGTTTGGCCCCTAGAATAAAACTGCATTTAAGAAATTACATTTAAATAAAATTTGATTTTTGGTCAAAATTCATGTTAAATTTGTATGCCAAAAAATCGACATCATCATATGGCAAATCTTTCCACTTCCATAACTTCGGCAAAACTGACCCGATTTTTATAAACAATGTCTTTAAAGTCATGGTTTGGCCCCTAGAATAAAACTGCATTTAAGAAATAACATTTAAATAGTATTCGATTTTTGGTCAAAATGCATGTTAAATTTGTATGCCAAAAAATCGACATCATCATATGGCAAATCTTTCGACTTCCATAACTTCGGCAAAACTGACCCGATTTTCATAAGCAATGTCTTTAAAGTCATGGTTTGGCCCCTAGAATAAAACTGCATTTAAGAAATTACATTTAAATAAAATTAGATTTTTGGTCAAAATGCATGTTAAATTTGTATGCCAAAAAATCGACATCATCATATGGCAAATCTTTCGACTTCCATAACTTCGGCAAAACTGACCCGATTTTCATAAGCAATGTCTTTAAAGTCATGGTTTGGCCCCTAGAATAAAACTGCATTTAAGAAATTACATTTAAATAAAATTCGATTTTTGGTCAAAATGCATGTTAAATTTGTATGCCAAAAAATCGACATCATCATATGACAAATCTTTCGACTTCCATAACTTCGGCAAAACTGACCCGATTTTCATAAGCAATGTCTTTAAAGTCATGGTTTGGCCCCTAGAATAAAACTGCATTTAAGAAATTACATTTAAATAAAATTCGATTTTTGGTCAAAATGCATGTTAAATTTTTATGCCAAAAAATCGACATCATCATATGGCAAATCTTTCGACTTCCATAACTTCGGCAAAACTGACCCGATTTTCATAAGCAATGTCTTTAAAGTCATGGTTTGGCCCCTAGAATAAAACTGCATTTAAGAAATTACATTTAAATAAAATTCGATTTTTGGTCAAAATGCATGTTAAATTTGTATGCCAAAAAATCGACATCATCATATGGCAAATCTTTCGACTTCCATAACTTCGGCAAAACTGACCCGATTTTCATAAGCAATGTCTTTAAAGTCATGGTTTGGCCCCTAGAATAAAACTGCATTTAAGAAATTACATTTAAATAAAATTCGATTTTTGGTCAAAATGCATGTTAAATTTTTATGCCAAAAAATCGACATCATCATATGGCAAATCTTTCGACTTCCATAACTTCGGCAAAACTGACCCGATTTTCATAAGCAATGTCTTTAAAGTCATGGTTTGGCCCCTAGAATAAAACTGCATTTAAGAAATTACATTTAAATAAAATTAGATTTTTGGTCAAAATGCATGTTAAATTTTTATGCCAAAAAATCGACATCATCATATGGCAAATCTTTCGACTTCCATAACTTCGGCAAAACTGACCCGATTTTCATAAACAATGTCTTTAAAGTCATGGTTTGGCCCCTAGAATAAAACTGCATTTAAGAAATTACATTTAAATAAAATTCGATTTTTGGTCAAAATGCATGTTAAATTTGTATGCCAAAAAATCGACATCATCATCTGACAAATCTTTCGACTTCCATAACTTCGGCAAAACTGACCCGATTTTCATAAGCAATGTCTTTAAAGTCATGGTTTGGCCCCTAGAATAAAACTGCATTTAAGAAATTACATTTAAATAAAATTCGATTTTTGGTCAAAATGCATGTTAAATTTTTATGCCAAAAAATCGACATCATCATATGGCAAATCTTTCGACTTCCATAACTTCGGCAAAACTGACCCGATTTTCATAAACAATGTCTTTAAAGTCATGGTTTGGCCCCTAGAATAAAACTGCATTTAAGAAATTACATTTAAATAAAATTCGATTTTTGGTCAAAATGCATGTTAAATTTTTATGCCAAAAAATCGACATCATCATATGGCAAATCTTTCGACTTCCATAACTTCGGCAAAACTGACCCGATTTTCATAAGCAATGTCTTTAAAGTCATGGTTTGGCCCCTAGAATAAAACTGCATTTAAGAAATTACATTTAAATAAAATTCGATTTTTGGTCAAAATGCATGTTAAATTTTTATGCCAAAAAATCGACATCATCATATGGCAAATCTTTCGACTTCCATAACTTCGGCAAAACTGACCCGATTTTCATAAGCAATGTCTTTAAAGTCATGGTTTGGCCCCTAGAATAAAACTGCATTTAAGAAATTACATTTAAATAAAATTCGATTTTTGGTCAAAATGCATGTTAAATTTGTATGCCAAAAAATCGACATTATCATCTGACAAATCTTTCGACTTCCATAACTTCGGCAAAACTGACCCGATTTTCATAAGCAATGTCTTTAAAGTCATGGTTTGGCCCCTAGAATAAAACTGCATTTAAGAAATTACATTTAAATAAAATTCGATTTTTGGTCAAAATGCATGTTAAATTTTTATGCCAAAAAATCGACATCATCATATGGCAAATCTTTCGACTTCCATAACTTCGTCAAAACTGACCCGATTTTCATAAGCAATGTCTTTAAAGTCATGGTTTGGCCCCTTTAATAAAACTGCATTTAAGAAATTACATTTAAATAAAATTCGATTTTTGGTCAAAATGCATGTTAAATTTTTATGCCAAAAAATCGACATCATCATATGGCAAATCTTTCGACTTCCATAACTTCGGCAAAACTGAACCGATTTTCAAAAACAACGTCTTAAAAGTCATGGTTTGGCATCTAGAACAAAACTTCATTTACCAAACTTCACTTAAATAAAATTCAATTTTTGGTCAGAATTCATGTTCAAATTTTATGCCAAAAAATCGACATCATCATATGACAAATCTTTCGACTTCGATAACTTCGGCAAAACTGACCCGATTTTCATAAACAATGTCTTTAAAGTCATGGTTTATCCCCTAGAATAAAACTGCATTTAAGAAATTACATTTAAATAAAATTCGATTTTTGGTCAAAATGCATGTTAAATTTGTATGCCAAAAAATCGACATCATCATCTGGCAAATCTTTCGACTTCCATAACTTCGGCAAAACTGACACGATTTTCATAAGCAATGTCTTTAAAGTCATGGTTTGGCCCCTAGAATAAAACTGCATTTAAGAAATTACATTTAAATAAAATTCGATTTTTGGTCAAAATGCATGTTAAATTTTATGCCAAAAAATCGACATCATCATATGGCAATCTTTCGACTTCCATAACTTCGTCAAAACTGACCCGATTTTCATAAGCAATGTCTTTAAAGTCATGGTTTGGCCCCTTTAATAAAACTGCATTTAAGAAATTACATTTAAATAAAATTCGATTTTTGGTCAAAATGCATGTTAAATTTTATGCCAAAAAATCGACATCATCATATGGCAAATCTTTCGACTTCCATAACTTCGGCAAAACTGACCCGATTTTCATAAACAATGTCTTTAAAGTCATGGTTTGGCCCCTAGAATAAAACTGCATTTAAGAAATTACATTTAAATAAAATTCGATTTTTGGTCAAAATGCATGTTAAATTTTTATGCCAAAAAATCGACATCATCATATGGCAAATCTTTCGACTTCCATAACTTCGTCAAAACTGACCCGATTTTCATAAGCAATGTCTTTAAAGTCATGGTTTGGCCCCTTTAATAAGACTGCATTTAAGAAATTACATTTAAATAAAATTCGATTTTTGGTCAAAATGCATGTTAAATTTTTATGCCAAAAAATCGACATCATCATATGGCAAATCTTTCGACTTCCATAACTTCGGCAAAACTGAACCGATTTTCAAAAACAACGTCTTAAAAGTCATGGTTTGGCATCCAGAACAAAACTTCATTTACCAAACTTCACTTAAATAAAATTCAATTTTTGGTCAGAATTCATGTTCAAATTTTATGCCAAAAAATCGACATCATCATATGACAAATCTTTCGACTTCGATAACTTCGGCAAAACTGACCCGATTTTCATAAAAAATGTCTTTAAAGTCATGGTTTATCCCCTAGAATAAAACTGCATTTAAGAAATTACATTTAAATAAAATTAGATTTTTGGTCAATATGCATGTTAAAATTTTTATGCCAAAATATCGACATCATCATTTGGCAAATCTTTCGATTTTCATAACTTCGGCAAAACTGACCCGATTTTCATAAGCAATGTCTTTAAAGTCATGGTTTATCCCCTAGAATAAAACTGCATTTAAGAAATTACATTTAAATACAATTCGATTTTTGGTCAAAATGCATGTTAAATTTTTATGCCAAAAAATCGACATCATCATATGGCAAATCTTTCGACTTCCATAACTTCGGCAAAACTGACCCGATTTTCATAAGCAATGTCTTTAAAGTCATGGTTTGGCCCCTAGAATAAAACTGCATTTAAGAAATTACATTTAAATAAAATTCGATTTTTGGTCAAAATGCATGTTAAATTTTTATGCCAAAAAATCGACATCATCATATGTCAAATCTCTCTACTTCCATAACTTCGGCAAAACTGACCCGATTTTCATAAGCAATGTCTTAAAAGTCATAGTTTGGCATCTAGAATAAATCTGCAGTTGAATAACTTCACTTAAATAAAATTAGGTTTTTGGTCAAAATTCATGTTAAAGTTTAATGCCAAAAAATCGACTGGGGAAAAGCTTTCGACTGCCCGAACTCCGAAAAACTGAAGAAGACAATTGGTAACGACCCCCAAACATTTGCATCAAAAATTTAGATTCCACGCCCACCCATACCACCCCCATTCCCCTTTCGCCCACCGATTACAAATTTTGAGCTGTTCGCCAAATTTGGAAGGAAGATAGCTAGTGGCATCCCCATCTGCATCGGAGAATCTTTAAGGCGCGTACACCCCATACCCCTTTGCAATCAGGCCTCTTTTTACATGCTTTTATTTAACTTGACTTGTCTGTCTGTTTGTTTGTTTGTACTGGATTCTTGTAATCAAATTTTCACCAAGTTCCCGACTAGCTAGAGCTCTGAAATTTTCACCAAAGATGTTATTCAAATGACAAACATGTTTTTATAGATTTTTGCACGATAAAATATGTAATATCATGTAAAAACCACGAAAACCCGAAAAGCCTTTTGATTAACTTACTAATTTTACTAGAAAGATTTACGAGCTCCGGTGGCATAGAGAGAGAAGACTGCCACAGGCCGAAGGTCGTGGGTTCGATCTCTGACCGAGTCATACCTCTGTTTTTATATATATTTTTTTATTATATAAACTTTTTTAGACTATCGATTATACTATATGTATGCAAGAAAGCGTTTGAAAGCATGTCTTCAAAATTTGTTTTGTTGTTACCGGATTTGATACTGGTTACGAGTATACCGTAGTCTGTTGCGTCCGACTGCAACGTTTCCACTTGTTTGGCGTTGTTGCAGTTGCTCGCACATGAAAAAAGCGACGTTCGATCTGTCACACCTCTCGAATCATTTCAATTTCTTTGAAACTATGTGACAAACCGCATGAACTTATTTGTAGACCTAATTTAACAAGATATAACACCTAAGCACACCTTTAAATATTTGTAAGCTGTATGCAATTAATGATCAGCGATCAACGTGAGTGTCTAACAATAGTGTTATACTTTATTGTTTAAACGGTCTAAGATCAATCAAATTTTTTGATATTTACAATTGTTTATAATATAATTAATATGATAACATAAATTCCATTTCAATATGTGCTTTTGCTTTTTTTTGTTTTGTTCAGTTTTGAATATTTAAAATTGTCGCATTTAAATCGTTCCATGCTATATCTCATTGATTACAAATACATATACATTTATTTTGTTGTATCTATCTCCACATCACCAGGCAATAAATATTATTCTTGGTTTGTACTTGGGTAAAGAAACATCGTACCTTTATCTGTGAAAAACAAAAAGATTTAATTTAAGATTTAACTATTAGGTTGGTCGAGATTCGGAATGTACCTGGATTGTTGTAGAAGTTTGCGCTAAGACTAGGTTTTGGTGGAAGTTTGGGTGTGCCCTCGTGGCTCGTGGCAATCTGAAAAAATTCATTGGGGGACGAGCGTCGGTTCGGGTGCTGTGATGAATTCTGTTGCTGAGAATGTGAATGCGTACGAGGGTGATGTTGTTGTTGGTGGTGTTGCTGATGCTGCTGGTGGTGGTTGTGGTGATGATGTTTCTGGTGTTGCTGTTGTGAATAAGCCACTGACGGATGGGCTTGCGACCTGAGGCGCTGCTGTTGCTGCTGCTGATAGCTGCTCGACGTGTTGCCGTCATGGGTGCTGGGAATGTACGGGGACATGGGAGTTATTGGTGTCATGGGTGATGTGGTTGTCGAGGAGCTTAACGCTGGCGAGATCGACTGTGGTGGCTGCGGGAGCTGCTGTTGCTGCTCATCACTGGCTACGCCAGCTGATTCCGCTGTTGCAACATTATTGGCACCTGAACCGGTGGCCGTTAAAGCAGTCGCATTAGCGGAATGCGATGATGGCTGCTTTGCCGAATTGCGGCGTATCATAATACTGCTCGTGTGTGGCAGCAGCAGGCTGCTGCTCTTGCCCACAAACTCTTTTGACTGACGTGCAAAAGCCGCTGGCATGGAATGATTGAGTCGGGGCGGTATGGGCGGTGGGCTCAGCTCGCCATCGCGCGGAGGTAGCTGTCATCAAATAAATTAAAATGTTAATAAAGCATTTGTTATGCACTGTTTTACTATGTTAAGCAGCAGTTGTGTGTACTTACTGTAGGTGCATCAGGCGCTTGACGCTTTTGTGCCAAGTCTGCGCAGCTTTCCGTGCGTTCCTTGCGGCGCGGTGGCAAAGGTGGCGGCACCGCTCGATACTCCAGTGTTGTCGCTGTGGGCACGTTGACATGCGGCGAAATGGGCACACCGGCCGTCTGACCGTGACTTTGCTCGCTGTTGAAGTAAAAGCCGCCCATTTGAGGACTCACATCTCCGAGACCGCCGCCAACGAGCGTCACTGTGTTGGCAACGCTGTGCGTCGGACTGTATTGTGTGTGTGTGGCGCGTCCATGGAATGGCGAGCGATTGCAGCCTTGCGGAGCTACTGGCAAGGGCGCCGCCTCGTGCCGCGGACTTATCATCAGTTTGGGTAGTGGCGACGGTGGTAGCACATCCGAAGATGCTGCTTCCGAAGTGACATAGCAATCGGATATGGTATTCCAGCCGCCGGCAGCTGCTGCTGCGGCTGCTCCTACTGCTGCTGCTGCTGCCGATGGAAGCTGTATCTCTGCTAACGCTGGACTAAACACATCTGCTGGCGCATTGTTATGCGTCCATACGTGCGCTCCCGGCTTGCGGGGTAGATGAGGCGCGGGAGCCACATCATTGTCAGCTGTTCGATGCAATGCAATGCTGCTCCAGCTGCCGCCCCCATTTCGCTCTGGAATGATGACAGGCGCAAATACAGAATATGCATGTGGGTTATGCTGAGGACTTTGATCGCCAATGTTGGATGCTGGTGTCGTCGCTGTTGTTGTTGGCGCGGCTGGCGTTGGTGGCTCCACGTTAACGGGCACATTGCTCGACAATTTGTTGCTATTGTTGATTTGGTTCTGTCGACGAGGTTTAATTCCTGGCGACTTGAGCGGAATGTTCGGCCATTTGCGTGGCTGTAAAAAGTAAAAGAATTATTTTCAGACTCTCAAAATTAAAAGGCAGACTTACAAATTTGGGCACTGTTTTGCTATTGCGCGGTTCAATGCGCATACTTTCATTGTAGAGATAGTCGGACATTTGCTTGTCGGAAAGTCCATTAAATGGATCAAGCTGCTCGAAGAAGTGCCTAATGGTGGGCTCCTCGTTGAGGCAATATGGCTGATTCTGATACTGTTGAATTTCGCCAATGATTTCCGACACCTTTCGTCGTTTCGAGAAGTTAATCAATTCAGTGTTGGTCAACAGATCCGGGTTGCCCTCCTCCAGATGTAAGATGTTAGTCAAATAGCGACCAAAGAATGGCACACAGGGCGGATTAATGGAGCGTAGTCGCTCCTGGTATTTTTTGAGATGATCTTCGCTAAGCTCACGACACTCGTCCAGAAACTTGCGATGCCGTTCAGGCAGCGCATTGAACGTGAAGCGCAATCGAAATACAGCCGCTGTTCCCATAGCAGCCACAATTGAGAGTATACCATTAAAATTGTTTAGCTCCAGCATCACCATCATCACCTCAATCGCTCGCTGCATGATGGCTAGCCGCTCGTCACAGTTTTCAGCCTCCATGATGGACCTCTCTATCCACCTCGTAACATTTGTTGTATGCTTCATGATCTTAAGCAGATTGGGACTTTTTACCTCCTTATCCTTTTTAGTCCAAGGCGAGCCAACAAGCTCTGATGGCTTTACATTCTTGTACATTTCGAATTCGAGCAGCGTCAACTGTCGTGCCACCTCCAGTGGATGCATCGTTAGCAGAGTTATCTCATCATCTGGCACATTCAAATGGTATTCAATGGGCGGTGGATCATGCCCATAGGCATAAACGATCTTCTTATTGCTTTGCTTGTTCTGCACATTAAATTAATATCATGTTAGTAAAAAATGTCTAAGTACATAGCAGTTATATAAAGATTACCTTGCGATCGACTATTTTGCGAACAGAGTCGACCCATTTGCGCATGGATTTGCTGTTGACATTGTTGAGAAAGTGCAACAGTCTGTCCAGCAGTGTTGGATCTTTCTCAAAGTCATAGAAATGATGATCCACCCAGTGGCGCAAGACATTTAGCACACGGAATTGCACCGGCTGCACAAATTCCTTTCGATAGCGTTTCCAATCCTCGCGCTGCGAGTTTTTCAACATTTTCTCGCTATCCGCTGTGCAAGTTACATCTTTATCGTGATTATTATGTTCCGTAAGGTTTGATTGCTGCTCTTGATAAACGAGACTAGGCTCCGGTATTTCAAAGCGTTCGATCAACAGCGTCAACAGCTGCTGTGGCGAGCAGAAATACCGATATGTGGTGAGAAACGTGCGCACAAAAGTTGGATCCGCATAAATGTGATAGGTGAGGCGCTCGATCAGCTTGGTGAGCGTGGCGCCCTTAATCATGGGAACGACACCACTGTCGCGTTCTTCTAAAACAATATTCTCAGCGCTGTCGGGTACTGCAAATTTGTAGATCTGTGGGCTGGGCATACGCAAAGGATGCTTGCGTTCAATGTCCTGCAGTATGCTGTCTAGAATGCGATCTAGCATTGATTTGGTATTCACCATAATTAAATCGGCCATCCAGTCACTTTTGTGCTGAGCATTCTCTGCCGAGAGCACAATGGCGGGGTGCATGCGTGTGATTAGCTCAAAGCTGTGCTTCAGCTCATCCGTATCCGCACGATCGTTTATCTCGACGCGCCTCATAAAGAACTTCTCCTTCAGCCGATAGTCGAAGGCGGTGGCCCCAGCCGATGGCGTTTGCTTTTTGGTATTTGCCTTGCATAAAACCATAAGGCCATCGAATAGGAATACCTTACGCTCACTCCATATGCGTTTGCCCGAACCAAGCTTGCTAAGTGAATCCTCTGAAAAATAAAGATACATATGTCTAAAATGTAATCCCTCACATATAAGAATTGTTCAGCAAAGAACATTTGTTATGGTTAATGGCAATTCCTTTTTTAATCATGCGAATACCTGATCCCGTTGCCTACTTACCGCGTATAAACTCATTGCAATTGAGTCCAACATCCTTGTCATCCCAATGCTCGACTTTTAGCTGCAGCTCCCTCGTACGCTCAATGGCCATTTGTCTTCGCACACGTCCGCTGACCGGAACGAGTCGTTTCTTGGACAGATTGGCCATTACCTTTTCGAGATCACAGTGCAGAGGATGTAGAAGGCCCTGCACTTGTGCAAAGCTCTCAATGTCATCCTGTGATGTACTGAGATCCATAAGATGCTTGATATAGTCAAAATAGACAAACGCATGGCAGATGGGTACCAGCAGTAGCTTAGGTAAATAATACTTGACAGCCTCCCGAAAGCCATGGCCGGCAGACATTAGTGACAGGGCATCGGGCTTGGCCAGCAGATTGGTGAGAGCATCGCGAGATGCTTGCGAGGTGACGTCGTGCGCATATTTTTTATAGACATCAAACTCTTCGGCTTCGGCCAGCTCCTCAAAGCAGCTGGCCACACAAGGCGCATTCTGTTCCTGCGACATTTCGATGACATCCTCGAGGGAGCCTAGCAGTGTTACTGTTACTTCATAAATGTCCATAATGTTGGAGAAAATTGGTTCCAGTTCCTTGGGATCGCGTGTGATTTTAACAAGCTCCTCACGAAAAACGCGTATGATCATGTGAAGATCCCGTTGATATTGCTTCTCATCGTTAATCAGCTCCTTCACGATTTCCTCGTAGGTGGCGCTTGCCCGCTGCGCCGGCAGCGAAAGCGGACTGGGTAACACATTGCACTTGAGCTGTTCGCTGCTGCGATTGAGCATGTCAAGAAGCACACCATCTGCATTTAATACGACCTCAATGTCCTCTTTGGCAATCTCACTGTGCCGCATAGCACACACATAATCAGCGGCCATTTTGAGTATATCGGCGGAGATGCACTCCAAGACGGCAACCAAGTACGACGACACAGAGCTATCAATCTTGTACTGAAGCACATCTTTTTGCAGCAGCGTATGCACTCGCTCAGTTGGCAACAGGGATTTGCGTTTTTTCGAATTGATTACCTCGTTGGCCTCTTTCAGAGCCCATTGATCGATGGGCGCTGGAAATGATTTGTTCACTTTTTCCTCGAGATCTTGCACAGAATGTGGCAGCGGTTTCGCACACAATTTTGCTAGTAAACGCACACATAGATTCTCCACATAAAGCAGGGCATCCTCTTTGGCTGTCACACGGGTATTTACCTGCTCCAGCACCTTTCGCAGCGATGGCATAAATATACCCCGCCAACGTGCTGCGTTCTCAATTTTCGTGAAATCGTAGCCATCCGAGTCCTGCACAGTGGAGGCGACACCAACGCTAGTCCCATGGCTGCCACCGCTGGAAAACATTTCTGCACTCCACCACACACTAACAGGCATACAAGCACACGCACACACACGCACACGCTCTGGTTATTAGTCAACAGCAACGTCGTTGTCGGGCAGCAACATTTTAAGCATTTGTTTCTGTCCTTTTTTAGGCTTATTAACACGCCGCTTTGTCTATTTGCAATCGAAAACGAACAAAAACAAAACTTTGTTTCCACATGCTATACACACGATTTTTTCAATATATTTTCTCTGCAAATTTTGCTTACAACGGCGTTAAGTTAGGTGCACATTCGTCTATTAGTGCTGGTAAGCGGAATTTATATTCGATTGACGATAAAAACCATTCTGCCAAACAAATTATTTAAATTTCAACCATTTATTTGTAATAATGAAGGTATACAGTTATATAGAAGATATATCAATTACTATAATTTTATCCATTATTATCAAACCATAGTTTCTAAAGCTTCTCCTGGCCATACTTTTTCCTCTATCCATTCACGAAAAAAAGAAACTCTTGTGTAAATTGTGTGTGATCCAGCCAAAGAACAAATCATTCCACTACTAGTTACACCAAATATCTCTGAAAGACAATTATCGTGATTTTTATAACTAGTAAATAATGGACCCCCGGAGTCACCAGAGCAGGTTTCTCCCAAGTTATTTTTTGGGATAGCACATATTTGACTTTCCGTTTGGAATTGATCAGGTTCATCAGGTTGAATAGGTTGATCATTATTACAAGTTTCAGGTTTTGTTTGCACAGTTGTTCCCTTCAACAATACATCTGGAGGTTTTGTACCATTAAGGCCCCAACCAGCAACAGTAAAGTCTGTAAGATTGCTACCATTAGTTCGTGGTAGGCAAGCTGGCTTCATTGCCGAGATGTTTGCACTATTTTCCAGTTTTAATAGAGCGATGTCGGCATAGTTAGTATAATCATCATAATCTGGATGGATAATTATGCTCACATTAAACTCAATGCCGGACTCTAACCGCTTATGAGCTCCTAATAGCACTGAAATTTCATTTTTAGTACTAAAGACGACACATTAATCAAAATGGGAAAATGTTAAGAAATAGCGCTGATCTTACTTATTCTTATAATAATCATCAAAACAATGCGCAGCAGTAAGAACAAACAATGATGATATCAATGAACCGCCACAAATCCAGTCGGCGGTCTCATGAGGTTTCTTTTGCTTTATGGCAACCATGAAGGGAAATTCATTTGGTTTAGTCTCCTTGCCATTCATGATAAAAGGTACGTCTGGACAAAAGCCTGGAATTTTTGTATATTCCAAGCACTCTGAAATTCAAACACAAACATATTAAATATTTAAGACTCTATTATGTTGAAGAAATTAAAAATAACATGGATTTTAGGAAAAAAAAATTAATGTTAGTATTTAAATTAAAAGTTATGTATGAGCAATATAAATTTACCCAAACTATATTTTTACATACTTTTTTCAGCGAGAGAAATTTTATTTTCGATTGTGGCCGGACAACAAACCAAATTTTCATCTTCACATTTAACACTGTTCAACATTTCCAGCTCGTTAGCATTAGCGCAGTTTTCGCGGATGACACAGTCGCACTGTTCACTTTCTGAATAGTTCGGAACACAATAATCAGGTTTAATTGATAAAACTTGGATAAACACTATGAAGTTAATCAGTTGACTTGAGTCCATTTTTAGTTATCCAGTCAGATACCTAAATATGTGGAGCCAGATTAGTTATTTTAATTTATTTCATCTTTATCACTATAAAGGTAACATACAACAAAAGTGATATAATTTACTTCAACGGTTGAAAACTATCTAAAAGTACGTCAGTCCTATACCTTGATCCAATGGTAACTACATAAATACGCTTGGATTGCTAACATTTTTTATTGAGAACGCTCTTGTAAAATGTGCTCGACTAACGGTTACCACTTTTAATTTAAATAACATCGAATCAAAAATATTTGTATATTGTATAAATATTGTTTTAAAATATATATGTACATATATATTATAAAATCCGCATACATACACACACAAAATGCAGTGTTCTATTAAACAGCTTTTAATATGTAGTGTGTAAAGGGTACAACTGTAAAACGTATGTTTCTTTTAATTATTAATGGAAGGCGTTAACCCCAATATGTTTTAATGTGTAGCAGTTATCTCTCCAGCAGGGTGCCTCGTTGCTTTTTCTGTGATGGGGGCGGCATTTCATCAGGTTTGGACTTCGCACCAAGATCAGCCAATTTGCCTCCCTTGCGCTGAAGCTGCTTTTCAATAATTCGAGCATTGTTTGCATAACTGTCGGCAATCTCGCGCTGTAATGTGCATAAATAATACATTGTTATAATGCTGGCACTAATATAAATCAATTTTTAAGCTTACCGCTTCAATTTCGTCTTCCTCTTCGTCGATGGTAGATACTGTAACAGAGCTAAACTTGCCCATATTTTTGGTATGACGCGTTACCATGACCTTTTTGCCACTTGCGTCTACAATGCCTGAATCTCCACTTACTGTCACTGCACTCGGATTCACATTCGTGGCAACCAGTAAGTGGGCATTTGGGTTCTCCTCCGTTGCCAGCAGGTGGGCCAAAGGTTGCTCGCCTTTGTTTCGCACCAGTGCGTTGTGCATAACAAATGTAACATTGGAGTCGGAACTGTGACGGTAGTACAATGGTAGACTGCAGTTACGGCACTAAACAAATAAAAACTGCATTAGTAGATCAATGAAAAATGCCTCCTTATGATATGCATACCTGGTAGCGGTATTGCTTCTCAATACCCTTTCCCTTGCGACGTATGTAAATCATTTTTGGAGCAGGGTTATAGGTCAGCTTGTTAGCATGGTCGTTTACATCAATAACACGCGCATTGTCCGCTTCACGCAGCGGCAATTTATCTAAAGTGCAATCTGAAACATAAATGTGTGCTTATGTAAACACAAATTTGTTAAAAGTTAAAATTTAACTTATACGCACCTAGAATCAATGACATTTTGCTGCACAGACAGTAATATATATTGAGCGGCTTCTCCTCATTGTACTCTTCTTGATCCTTTGTATCAGAGCAAACAATGCTGCGCGATACGACTTTTGGCATTTTTATATATATGTAGCTATTTAAATATGTATTTATCAAAGTTTTGTCCACCAAGCCAACAATTGTTTGTCAAGTGCTGTGCAATGTTCGGTAGAAACAGCTGTTGAGCGTTGTGCGATAGCTATAAATCGATAATTGATATCTTCATTGTCATGAAATTTTATAATGATCTTTTAATATCAACTGTTTTTTAATGTGCTCAGAAAAAAAATATAATGAACTGACAGTGCAGCAGATAGCAGAGCTATGCTACCAAAAATTCCGCGAATTACCGAAAACTGGGAAACCCACAAACAATCAATGGACAGTTCTAGCTGGTGTTGTGCAAAATGATCGACGATCAAAACGCTGTAGCGTGGTTTCACTTGCCACTGGGTGAGCAAAAAAAAAATATTTATTTGGCAAAGCCTTTAAGTTTTATTTCATTTAGAACGAGATGCATTGGTAAAAGTAAAATGTGTGCCAGAGGCTTCATAGTAAATGATTCCCATGCTGAAGTGCTATCTAGACGCGGCCTTTTACGTTATTTGTACAATGAACTATTGAAAGCAGGCATGCGGCTTCACAAAAATACAGAGATGTCAATCTTCAGTTGGCAGCCAGAAACAAGCTGTTTTGTGCTTAGGGACCATATAGAGTTCCATTTTCTAAGTACGCAAACTCCATGCGGAGATGCGTGCATAGCGGACGAAAAAGGTGAAGACAGTGAGCAAGAAACGCTCCCAACAAAAAGACTGCGAGTTGAAAATGATGCCTGCAAAGAGGTTTTTACTGGAGCCAAAATAATAAGCAGCCCCTTCGAGCAGTGCGATGACATGCTGCAAACGCCTGCAGCGCTGCGCACTAAACCAGGACGTGGAGAGCGCACACTGTCCATGTCCTGCAGTGACAAATTATCCCGCTGGAATGTACTCGGTGTCCAGGGTGCACTGCTTGACCTGCTGCTCAACAAGCCTATTTACTTTTCTAGCCTAAACTTTTGTTGTTCTGATGCGCAACTTAAAAGTCTACAGCGTGCGATTTATCAACGCTGGAGCGGTAGGAGCTGTAAGCACAGCCGTTATCAGACCCAAGAACCTGACATACGCATTGATAAAAATCTAATATTTGAGCATAGGCAACATGCAGATCGGCATCCTGCGCCAAGCAGTCTCATTTGGGCACTGCTTCCCGAGTCACTCAGGTAAGCTATCGGCATATGATTAAGACAACATTTTATAATTACTAAATATACTCGTAGACCCTTAGAGATTGCAGTAAATGGCAAACGTCAGGGCGTTACCAGAAAAAAACTTAACACTTCACAAGCTGCACTGGATGTTAGTAAATATAAGTTGTTGCTCAGCTTTCTTGATTTGTTGACCAGCAATGACGAGCTACGTCAAAATTTAAGTTTGCAATTGAGTGATCTGCAGACGTTGAGCTATGCTCAGTGCAAAACCCTAGCTAATGATTATCAAATGGCCTGGCAACAATTAAAATGTGATTATTTTCAAAAATGGACGTGTAAGCCAAAGGGGCTACTGGAATTTACCAGTGTGTGTGACATAGCTAAGAAATTAAAGCTTCCAGAGTGATTCCCGTATGTTTATACGGAGCAATCGCTTGTTAAGTAATTAATGTTATTATTCACGAATATGCAAAGATTATTTTATGTTTATTTTTACATTTAATGAACTCTTAATAAATTTAAATGATTCTACTTTAAGTTAACTACAGTCGAACTTCCATATAACGAACTTCCGAATAACGCATTTTCTATACAACGAAGTCAGAAACTAGAACCCTGCAACTTGATTCAGTCAAAAACCCATTCTATATTACGAACTTTCTCTATAAAGAAGTTTTTTCTTGTCCCCTTGAGATTCGTTGTATGGAAGTTTGACTGTATATACTCTATTTTAAAAATTTACCATATCACAATAGAAATTGTTCGCGGCGAGGACAGTTGGCATATAAAACTAGCTTTTTTCAAGCACTGTGTCTTCTTGACTACAAAGCCGTCTTCATAGTCATGTACCAGGACAACGCATTTTAGATCCTCATTGACTTTGTGCGGATTTTCCATGTCCTCAACATCGTCCTTTAGCCATATGTTATCTACAGCCACCAGACCCGTGGCAATTGAAACATATTCATCTTGGCCAAGTCTGTTTAAATCAATCCAATAGTTTTGAGTAGTATTTAAACGCACACCAATAAGTATCCTTTCCTGATCCGTTGTCAAGTTTATTAAATTGCCGCCCTTCTTCCGACACTCCTGTGCAGCTTGAAACCAGTTGTCTTTTTCATTTGCTATAAAGTAATATTTTCGCCCGACTAACTCAAAGGGTTTCAATTTTTCTAGATACTCTAGGGGCACGTGGTTTACCACTTTATACTCCACTTTGGTGCTGGAATTTGATGCTTGAGGAATTTGTGAAAAACTTATGTATTTTATATAGTATTTCGTATAGTATCTTACCTTCAACCAAAGTCCGTGGCACCATTATTTGAAGCAGTAAAAGGGCAAGGAACATATACCGAAACATTTTTAATAGGACTGCTTGATTAAGAAGTTACAACGGTAATGGTTTAAGTTTTTTGTTTGGATATACGCTTAAAGCTTTAAGTTTATTAAAAAGTTTTAACGCTTGCCATCGTCTGACTAATCATAATTCAGATTAAATTTCCATTTTTGTAAAATTATTTATAATTCCTTGAACCATTTAATATTGAATGACTTATTTTATTTTTGTGAAGGCTATAATCAAATGCAGGATGTTAATTTTCGTTTACAAAGGGAAACTTTACAAATATATGATAAAGAGTCTACATAATTAATGTATATGTGATTGTATTGATTATTCCATTCAAAGATCAAGTAATCTGAAAATAGTCAAAAAAAATAATTTTCTTTTAGATAACTGATTAAAAACTAAATACTGATTTTCAAAATATACACACACATTGCTGCAAAAACATCGATGAAAGTCAGCATAAATTCCACAAAGTAAAGAAAATAATTCATGTTTTAAAAAAAGCTACTTTAAAAGTTAAACGTGTTTTTTAAATAGTTTATTATATTTAAAGAGTTTAAAAGAAAACAAGCTAATATATTTATTCATTATTAATATGCATCATCTAAAGTTATATATTTTTAATACCATAAAGTGTAATACACATTAATCTAATTGTCATTTAACAAATCTTTAACAAACAAACGTACCAAGTACAACGCACAGTTACATAATACAAGAAACAAATACAGTTATACAAGCAAATACAAATATAAAGAGGTACAAGTGTTTGCCATATAAACTAGAACAGACTAAAACGAGACATAAACAATGGGAATATAAGCCGCTCTGCGATATTGAGGCATTGGTGATAATGGGGATCGGAGCGGCGCATCCGGCAATCCGCTTCTATAGTGCATGCTGTGTTATAAAAATATTTGTATAAAAGCTTAGCATACGACTCGAATCAAATGACTTTGACTGTAATCCAACAATAACAATATATCCGTTCTTCAGTGTCCGCCAATTTCGCGCAATTCACGCTTGCCAAGTGGTAGAGGGGGGCGAAAGTTGTTAATAACCTTGCCGTTGAATTCGTTGCAGGGACACTCCTCCTTGACATCGTAGGCATTCAGATTGCGCATGGCGTTCAACTGATCGTCGGACACCTGAATAGGCGTCTTGAACACAATCCAAATGACGCACTCGGAGCATGGTGGCGTTGTCAGCGAACCCTCGTATGTCCAGTAGGTGTGCACATTTGGCAGCAACTTGCCAGGATCACAGCCCTGGGGCATTGTAACACGATCGCCCTTGTGCAGCACAAACTGCAGCACACTGGTCACCTTGTCCAGCTCCTCATGATGTTCACCCGGCTGCAGGAAGACGCCAAGCACCGCCAGGCCATCGGGTGCAGCGGCTGCTTCACCAAATGATTTGTACTTGGTGGTGTTCCAGTGCACCAGGTGCAGTTCGCCGGCAAACGAAACACCATCGACCGTATGCTCCGAACCCTTCGAGTTTGTGCAACCCCAGTGGCAGTGGAACTGTTCCAGCTTAAAGATCTGGGCACCCAGCGGGCCACCAGTTAGCTCCGAGTTTGCCCCATTGACATCCACGCGCCAGCAGTAGCCTGTGAACAATGAAGCATTTGTTTATTGTCTATTTGAAGGGTAGCTAAAGCAAGGAAAACCCACCTGGATTAACCAGACTCTTTGTGTCCTCTTGCACATACTTCCATTTAAGTGGCGACACCTTCAAATCGCTGCCCTTCTTAGCACTTGAGGGCGTTATATCCACTGGCGACTGACGATGTCCGGATGCCTGGGGATAGTCCTTGGCCCAGTGTGCGGGTCCTGCACGCAAAGAAACAAATCAATTTATTAGCTTCTTTGATAGCAACGAACTTTGTTAGTTTTTTCTTTAAAAATCATTCATGTAGTTGCTTGTTCGGTAAGTCTGCCCGAATACAATGTATCTCTTTTTTTCTTATAACGTTGAACACCCAAACGATTTGTAACTAAAGCTTATTAAACAAAAGTTACTCGTCACTAAAAAGGGGACTACATGTTCATTGCTTAGGTTCATTTTTAAGTATTTTCTTTGCATGAAAGTGTCCTTACAAGAAATTACTTATATCCAAAAAGTTCTTATTATCTTTATAATACCTATAATATATACGTGTGGTATTAAATGATAAGAATTTCTATAAATGAAAGAACATATATTAGTAGCTATAAATGTACATTTGTACGGGACTTAAGAACTTAAGAAAAAAAAGACAAAATATGGTTGTTGTTTAGAAGGTTTTGTCAGCAGTTATGAGAATGTTGTTGTTAAGCTTTATTTCTGTGAAATTAGTTGTGTTATGATGCTTTACTTTGGTATGTAGGCTTCTGACTAAACAGAAAGTTTAACAATTCTTTAAGTATTTACTTAAATTAATTCAGCACGTTATTTTATCTGATTGAGCAAAATTGTTATGCCCAACCGGTTTCTTTTTCTATTGAAGTCTCTTAAAATTACTTCAATTCTGTCTTAGGGAAAACACTATTACGTTAGAGGTTGGAAAAACGTTCGGATCGAACATTATTTACAATTGGGTATTTAATAAGTAGTTCAGCTACTAGGAATACAATGTGAAACTTTCCTGTTTCTATTGTCTGCTTAAACCTGTTTCTAAAATGTTTACAAATGCAAATTCAAAGATCATCAAAGTGTTTTTTATTCAAATTTTTTTTTTTTTTATGCACACACTGAAAATAAAAATGCAAATGCCTTGACAAATATTTATTATAAGATCAACTTTTACTTCCATTATACTAACGCAACAGTAATCAGTAAAAGTGAAGACCTGAAGTTATTTTATCAGTGTTTGTAGTCAGAACGGCTGTCACAACAAAATAAATACATGCTATATAAAAGTTTTATAGCTGTTTGCTGGCGCATTCACGCTTTTAATTATTGTCTGCAACAACAACAAATATTGACTTGAGAGTGGAACACGGCGTCTCGTGCTGGAGGGAGAAAATCACTCAAGAGCTTTGGCCCTGTGGCACAGTCATGTGATAGGATCGGTCCCTCTGACGCATGCACCAGAAAAAACCGCAAAACACAGGCAATTTTCGTAGGCGCTTGAGGGGCTTGGCTTCTTTGGTATCTTACGATTGTTAAGGCGCACTTATTCTAACCTTATCAAACTGTCTTTTGTTGTTGACACACAATTAATCATTGAGCAACCCAAAGCTACGGTCTTAGGGTCTTTCTTGGTTTGCTTTGATTTTTAAGCCTAGCAAAAACTGATATATCATATATGTTATTTGTCCAATACGAGGTGCAATGCATATCACCTTATCATGATTATATAATTACAAAATGCCATGCTGATTTGTTGTGCAAACAATTTCCTATTTAAACATGTGATGGAATCGATAGGGTATATAAAAAGTTAAACCGAAACAGCTCATAAACAGCTGATTGGTATATGTATATGGAGCTTATGCCATGTGATTTTTTATGCAACTAAATGCTATAAAGTTGATTTTGACTAACAAATTTTTAGCCTGTATTAATTTGTCAATAAGCGCATCGCCAACTATATCACTTATACGCCATGTTTGGCAGATGTTGCTTATTCTCAATGCAAATCGTATAAAAAATTAAAGCTTTTGCCAAACTAGTTAATTCAAATCGTTGTAACAATCATCGAGCACACAATTAATATTTACATCACGTATACGCTATGTTTGACAGCTGAAAAAAAACTCGCTGCAACCCCCTTTTTTCTTAAATTTTTTTTTTTATCATTTTGCGCAAATTTCCGGCTGATGATTTATACAAATATGTTGCTCGTTTATGAAGCTGTCATTTTGTCAGCTACTTTTGTTGACCATTTTCATTTACTCTTTTATTATACAAATTTATTTACTGCGCCTTTTCTTCATTTGGGACTGCAGCTGATGTTGGCAAATATGATTAATGTGCCGAGCTTGTGACTGTAAATTCTTAAGATCAACTTGCTACTGGTTTATCAGCCAGTCAAACAATTAACTGAATAAATACGAATAGAATTTCCAGTTTGTAATTTATTTTGACGAAGTTAAAATACCCTTAAAATAAACATAATTAATACAAAATCCAAAAAGACAAAAATGTATCCACTGAGTTTTCCATAACTGCTCTAGGGCATATAATAAGCATTATAAAACCATAACCAATTCTTGGCTTTTACTTGATATTTATGTCGACAACAACTTAGTTTGCAATCTATTTTTTACTAAAACTACAAAACAATTAAGAAAGACCGATCTTTAGTTAATTACTGGTTCATGGCTTTACAAATTTCATTATTCATTTATAGTCTTACATAATAGTTGTGCATAAAAGTTAGCAAACAGTCAACTTAAACATTTGTGAAAAATGCAGCTTAAGAATCACACGTGCCCGTAATTAGCAATTATTATTATATACAAAGCTGTAGCGAACAAACAATTATATTTGCTGTGTGTATATACACATAAGTTGGTAAATATGTCTGCCACACGCTCTCAAAACAACTGTAACAATTTACAGTTCAATTAGGCCGATCATTAACAAAGTTGCGTTAAAAACCCAAAAGATTATCTAATTGATTCAAAATTAAAATGAAAGTTCTTTGTAAGGTGTTATAAACTATACTATAAATGAACATGCACGCCCAATTGAATGCATAAAAACAGTTGAACAACCTGAAAAAACTTGTTCTCGTTTTATTTCTTCCTGGATACTATAACAAATAAGTTATTCTTCTATAGAATTTATTCAACACTTCCCAGTTATTTACTTTCACACAAAGCCCACAGAGTTTTTTTAATCTAAACTGTTCGACGCAGAGGTACCCTTTCCTTTAGTGTTGCTATAAGAAAATGTGAAACTCTACTATCGATTTATTGTATTTGTTATAACTTTAAAATTAACTTCTGTTGAATGCTCTTCGGTTATAAAGATCAAAAAAAAAAAAAATATATATATATATACAAAACGTCAACGACTTTTGCATTTACCATTTAGTTATACAACAGAAAAACTGTTTGGGTCATAAAGCAAACCGAGTATAAAAAATAATAACTATTAATTTATATTGCATGATCATATCTTATAACTGTTTAGTAGCGTCTAGAGCTTGTAGATACAACACTTCCCCCATAGATATATCATTCATGAGTTTATTGCGTGCTTTTATTAGCTAAGGAAGTGCATGCTAATTGGACTCCAGTTCACCAATGAAAAACAGTAGCAGCTACATTCCTGTATGGTTTGTGCCAATAAAAAAAAAGAAAAATTCTATCCATCTATGTGTATGTATATATGGTTGTTCATTAACTGACAGTGTCAGATTGTCGTTTAAGAACTAACCCGACCAAACAAGCTTACATAATATTCTTTGCAGTCTTGTCTATTGGGAAGCCCCAGCACTGCCCTAAGCTTTTGTATGTTGCTGGCTGCCAAGCGTTCGGCTAAAGGTACTTTTCAATTGAGATACAAGCACGCTAAAACCCTTTCGGTCAATTTTCATAGCTAATTATTTGTTAGCATGTGAAAATACCAAACAAAAATAGAATTGTTGAATAACCATAAAGCAAAACGACACAACATAAGAATAATTTTATGAACAAAAAAAATTAAACTAAAAAAAAATCACAAAAATTCAAAATTCTACATATTTGAACCAATTATCATGTGCAGTCGAAAATGTTGCGCTCTGTTCGGAATGTTAAGCTGCAGAGAAAAAGTTTTCCAAATAACAAATTTGATCGGCTTGCTCTGCTATACATACATCAAACTGTTTGCTTATAATTTATATGCATAGATGTATGCCATATTTTTGATCGCACCGTCTGCTAAATTCATTACCATAGCCAAAAATAATAAAAATAAATACATATTCTTAATTTTCTCACACTTTTAGCACAGGCATTAAAAACTTTGATCAGATCTTAAGCAAACTATAGAACTTGATATTTTTCTTTACAATAAATCTATAAAAATCAATATTTCATAAAAGTTATTGAAACATTTATCGATGCGTTGTGCCAACAAGTTTTGATATCTATATAAATTGAATACCTCAAGTGGGAGTGGCAATATGAAAGGCAATCTTTTCATAATAGACATAGGCCAATCAGTACAAATATGGATGGAAAATATTTAATTTGTAATAAAACTATTCAAATACATATACATACACATATGTTTGTGCAATGTACTTGCTGTATATGAACGTTATGTAGTTTTGTAATTTTTCGTTAGTGTGTAATATATAAAATTGGAAATGCGCAATTTGAAAAGTAAAATCGAATAAATGCTAATTGATACAGGAAACAATTTTGTTTAATCTATAGACATATTTTATAGTCAAAATTTATACATCATCATCTTATTTGTGCATCAAAGTCATTTATCGATGTGTATATGTATGTAAGAAAATGTCGCAAAGATTTTTTTCTCAATCATATTTTCATTATTAGTACTTATTATTTTTGTTTTTGCAAGAACAAAATCATTTCAATTTAATTAATAAGAACTAAGTGAGGATTACAAGTATCTCTACACCGAAAAAAAACCAAAAAAACATATGAAACAATAACATTTAAGTTGACATAACTAATTTTTATGTATCATTCACTTGAGTCATTATGATTATAAATTTTCCACATAGTATGAGGTTAGAAGAAACGCAATGTACTATAGGAGTTTCTTAGACAGGTTCACCTTTGATAAGAACAAATGAAAGGAAAGCCCGTTATGAGCAACTGATAACGTATAAAAAAGTATTGATTGAAGAATTTTAAAGTTTGCGTGCAGTACTTAACAGATCATATCACGCCTTTCTAAATGAAAATTGATTAGCTTACAATATAAAAACACGCGAGCTATAATCACACACTCAAGAATAAACACTTCTGCAGGTTTGACAGGGGCAGAGGTGCAAATAGAACAGATGTGATTAGAAAAAAGTAATCTTTAAGCTGAATAATATAATAATAAGTATTTATTTTAATTGTATATGAAGTTAAATTGAGGTGCACTTATGCTTAATGTAACAACCACTTAAGCCTGAAGTGGACCATAGATGTTTACAATGCAAAGTATACAATAAGAAGACATTGGAAAGTAACCAGCGCTAACAAGTCAAATCAATCAACGCAATCAACAACATTTAAAAAATCAAAACAAATTTCCGTAAACTTCACGTTGATATCGTAGATGCATTCATTTTGTTGTACGATAGGTAATGATCATGCGACGTCAAACAAGTGCAGCGACAGAAACAGGGACTATGATTTTAGTCAGACAGAACGTTTGACAGGCTTGGGGCCATGACGAAGCGTTGACTTTGGAACCGGTCTTTATGGCGTCCTTAAGAACCGAACATGCACTTGACCAGCGGTAAATAAGCAAACGAACTGCCTTCAAAATGAGAAAAAATGAAATAAAAATAAAAACACACACAAACAAAGAGAAGGCAACAACATTTACGAGAAGCAATAAACCAAAATCAAGTCAGCTTAAGCCAACGAATGTTTTTTGAATCTTAAATACGCTCACAGTTTTTATAAACTATAACTTTAATGGAGAGCAAAACGATACACAAATTGAGTAAATCGGAATTCTGCTTGGCTCAGTAATAAATTAAATAAGTTATTAAATATGTATGTATGTATATGGCTTCCGTGCTTAAGTCATGATAGATCCTATCCCAATAACTAGGAAACTCAAGTGCATTTTGAAAACAAATTTTATAGTTTACGGCATACATAATCATTGGCTAGAGTATAATTAAAGAGAACTCTGAACTTGTTTGAATTCAACGGGGCGACTGACTCTGTAACTGGTTTACTGGGAAGCACCCGCACTGGCGTCCAGTTTGAGATCACGAGATTTTGCTCGTGCAAATCGACAACTGCCGGTATAAACTGTCTGTGATTCTCTCTCTCTCTCTCTCTTTCTCTCTCTCTCTCTCTGTGTCACTCGTGCTGGTTTGCTTAACACTTCGTATACGTTTTAATTATGGCTGTCGCATATTTATGAGCGACGAACCTATGAACATGCATAAGTCTCTCGATGTTTTGGCTATTGAAGTGTGTGTGTGAGTTTTGTGGAGTGGCAATGCGATGATGCATGTAATTGAGGCGAAAAGCGCCATTACGCTAGCAAACTGGACTTGATTGAATTAACAGTAAAATGGAACTGGAGTTGGAACTGAGTTCGGGCCAGTGTTAACCAGTATGAACAATAAAAAAAACATTAAATTAAAAAAAGATATAAATAAAAATATTGTCAGCTGAGTTAACAATTGGCAGAACATTCACTTAATTTAAGTCTGATAATGACTCTTTTCGTGTTTCTTACATGTTTATTGTTTTTTTTGTCGCAACAATAACAGTTAATAAACACTCGCACGGCTGTGTATTATCGTTTTCAATTCATAAGAACTATGCTGTCTGAGGCGACAAATGTCTCCCTTTACATTACTGAATGTGATGACTGTTTGTGCACTATTGGAATGCATAAGTGCAAACAAGGCTCAATCAAATCCACAAGCTTTAAATGAGACAAGATGCCTCTGTTATCTTTTAGATAACACATGTTTTCAATCAAGCGTTGTCTCAATTTAACATACATAAGCTATACAACAATATGCATGTTACACTATATCTTTGTATTGTACGGAACCTGTCTCAACACTCAACATTTCTGATGCTGTCTGTGAAAAAGCTCAAAACTTTCCCAAAACTTTAATCGTTGCACGCATGCGCAACGTGCGTCACGTTTGTAAACAAATAAACGTAGCCGTAGCAAAACAAAAACGAAAAAAAATAATAAAACCAGATTTTGCCGAACCTTACCGTTCTCTTCGGTGTAGCCCCAGTGATTGCTCATCTTAGAATTGATCTTTGGTTTGTTTGACTTGAGACACTTGGTTGTTGCACTCGCGGTTCCTGGCAAGCGTTTGAGTTTTGTATAGAATGCGACCGTGGCTTTTATAATAACCCGGGAATGATTGCGGCGGGTTTTGGGAACACTGGGGAACGGGAGCGCGTCTGTTTAGTAAGTCCGCTGGCTGTAGACTGCTCAACTCGAGGCAGCGTTGCTGATTCGAAGCCACTGCGCCAACTAAAAGTACAAAAGCAAACACAAAAAAAAAAAAAAAAAAACAAGCAGAAAAACACGCACCTAAGCGGACTGACACAGCGTCAAAGAGCAAGAAAGAGAGAGAGAGAGAAAGAAAGAGAGCAAGCGCTCGTCAAAAAGAGCTAAGGAGAGCATGACAATTGAACAGCAAGCGGACAAAAATTGACTTGACTACCGTTTTGAAACCCCTCTCATGGGCTACTGTGGGCAGAGCAGAGAGCAGAGTGTTGGGTGTAAAAACCGTTGACAGTTCAATAGCAGGCAGCAGCAGATTTGGTACACGAACAACAATATTAATTAACCCCCCCTGCACATTGTGTTGCGTATACGCAATGCTGCAAAATAAAATATCAAATTTAACTGTTTGCCGATCGATAGCTGTTATCAATTAGATATTCAGCTGCAACGAGTATATACCTGTTATATACTCGTTGTTCAGCTGCTGTCAACTGCTTAGCTGACTTAACGACTGTAAATATGAGTAAGTTGTCTGATAATTTAAGTTGTAAATGCCATATTTGTACCACTGTGCACAAACAGACAAACTGAATTGTCGACTTAATTTATTGTTGAACTTTAGTGCATTGTTTTTGTTGTCACTATTAGCTGACGAGTCAAGCCGTAAGTGTGATCGCGATCGCTCGCAATACACACACACACACACACATACAGTTGCTAACAGCTTGTGCATTTGAGGAGAGAGTCGACAAGTTAATCTCGTCGGCTTATACATATATGTACATGTGTTTAAATAAATTTTTGGGGGAGATTGAGCGCAGCTCGACACTCAATTGTCAAAGGGATGTTTGCTAGGGTGAGGGTTCGGTTAGACGTTGGGGGTAAGTGTTTTTTGTGCATTATTTCATAAGAACAATTCCGCATGTACATATATTGTGTGGTTTATAGTTTAGTTTATAGTTAAACCAAATTTGCAACTAATTCAAAACAATGTCTTTAGGTACACACTTGTTGCATTTGAAAGATCATTTTTTTCGTGACCTATGAGTATATGTGAGCAGTAGTTATTGAGCGTTGCACGCTGCGTATGCGCCATAGTAGTTAAAAAATAGTTAAATAGTTAAAAATTTGTACAATGTTTTGTGTATATCTTTCTCTTATCACAGCTTATTTTTTCAATTAAGAACAAAGACATTTATTTGCTCTTTGCACAGCTTTATCTCCGATTCTCCGGGTCTCACGTGAACGAACGCGGCAAACCCTAAATACATTTCCGTAATTGCAATTACAAATTGCACAACGAATAATGCAACCGCCAAACGGCAAATGGGAAATGGGTAATAGCAAAATGTGTAGTGCGCTTGCATGTGCCCTGAATTATATAGTATTTGTATACTATATAGCACACTCTCCCCCACTCAAGGTCAAGCATTACAATTAAATTGAAACTCTAATGACCGTCTAAGTATGATCAGTCAGAGCTTTTGAAGCGTTTGTTAAAGTTTGCTGAAATTGTTTAGAATTTAAAGTTAAATATGGAGAGTTCAAGGCACAATTCAGCATCTTAACTCTCTCATGGTCGTAGTTTTTTGTCAACGTTTATTTAGTTTTGATAAGCAACGATATACGCGTCTACTTGCTTTATTTGTCTTTCCAATTCCACGCACTACTTTTTTTTATTTGTTTTTGGTTTGTTTGACTTTTAGATAACCACGCGTGCCTCGGTTATGTTTATGTTTTTGGCTTTAAACGGCTTCGTTTGGCTAATTCGAACCTAGATACGGTTATCTTTATTTCTTAAAAAGCGAGCAAAATATTTGTTTTAGTCCCGTGCAGAAGGATATCAAAATTGTCTTTACCCAAAACCATCAGCTCTGTAAGTAAAAACTTGTTTTGCATTTGTTTCAATTTAACATCCATAACGTTTTCAAACGTGTTTCGATGGCATTTCTAAAATCATTTTCGAAAAATAACAGTAAATTTACATTTGCCCTAGTTTAATAAGATAGTAAAGTAAAACACACAGTATTTTATACTGCATAAGTTTAGAATGTCTTTTCAATCCCATTCTCTATAAAATTTTCAGTTTTTACCATATTGTTTTGGCTATGCAGTAAACATTTTTTTTTTTTAATATACCTGTCGAAAAATAAATTTACCATATTGTTTTGGCTATGCAGTAAACATTTTTTTTTTTTTAATATACCTGTCGAAAAATAAGCAACCGTTCGCAAACAATTATCACAAATCGAAATCTGATGATTTCAATAACTCTAAATTCGCTATGGACGTCATAGGCTCCCAATGAAATTAACTTATTAACAAGATTAATTAGCATATCGGCTAGAATTTAAAGCTCACACAAAACATAGTCATCCAAAAACTTTCCCGCTACTAAAAAGAAAAATAAACCACCTTGTGTCATTCATTTACTTCCCTTTGCTGTTAATTTCTTGGATAGGTTGCAAGCAGCAGTGAGTGTTAATCGAATCATTTCAAAACGTATTAAAAAACTCACAATAAAAACCTTTATGTGGGCGTGTTGCCTCAGCGAATATTTTGTCAAGAAATTTGTCATGGCTAAGGCTGTTCAAAAATGTTCAGATGTCGCACAAGCAGATCAAACCATTCCCAGCTACAAGTCGTACGATACAAGAGACAATTTTAAGGGGGACACAACAATTTTTGCAGAATGTTTTTTTTTTTTAAAGGTTTTTGAAATCAATCGGTTCTAATCGAATAATTCTTGGAATCATTGAAAAACTTTGTAGGCTTGCTTTTTGCAATAGCAGGCAGACAAAAATATTATTGCATACTTTTGTCATGAATACAAATTATTTTATGTTATTGATATTAACTATGTTGCTTGGTATACCAAATAAAGAACGAAGCCCTTATTGTTGTAGTAGTAGATATATTTGAAATATATAATATTCTTTAAATTTAAACTAGCAATATACAGGCTAAAGCATATCTTTTTTCTTTATTTATGTTACATAATAATAATAGATACACTGATTATAGTGAATAGTCAAATCACACCGAAAAATTTTGCCAAAGAATATAAACTATAGGTTATTTAACATATGTATATACGCGGCATATAAACAGGTGCACACATATTAATAAAGCCTTGTGTAAACATTATATAAACCAACAACTTTTTGTTTAAACCTATGTATAAACATTACAATTTCATATATATATCTGTGTGTGTGTGTGTGTGTGTGTGTGTATATATAAATATAATAAAAATATAAGCTCTGCTGATGGAGGAGGTTAAGGGACAAAAATTAAACAATATAACAACAAAGCCAGGATATGATAACTAAGGGATTTGGATACACAAAGACAGCAGCGTCATATTGGGCATGTGCGCCTTGACTATTTAACTAAAACATTCTGATTGACATTCATAATATTGAATACTGGACCGATGCGCATGAAGACGCGCCTAAGGACACTTCTCAATTCGGGCTTCAAATCAAAGCACATCATCTCGCAGAGTAGACTATAATAGTTGGACACGTGCGTCGCAAACTGTAAAAACAACAACAAAAAACAATGTTCAAAAATTTAAAATTGAGAACTATTCAAATTCTTACCCTCACATCAGTCATCTTAAGCAGTCGCGTCAGTATCAGCAGCAGCAGCGATGTCCACGCCTCGCGATGCGCCTCACTCTGCAAACTGAGATAATATCCAAGAGCCTCTTTGCACACCTGCACTAGTTCCTGCTCAATTCCGGGCCAATCACTGCGCCGATTTTCATCACCATACATTTTGAAAAAGATGCGCAACACGCAGGCCAGCGAAGCGGTCTCCTGCTTTAGCAGATTTGGCTTGACAGAACCCTTAAAACCAGCGCGCCACAGCAAGTTGCGCTGATCCTGATCGGCATTAAAACGCTTGGCAAATCGATGCGACTGCATGAGGCACTCGGCGAGCGTAAACAGTTGGTGTGTACGCAAATAGCCATACATGCCCTGCTCCTCACGCTGACAATCCAGCTGCAACTGCTGCGACTGCGCACAGCCGCTTAAATCGGCAGCCGCCTGCGCCAGCGTTTCGGCATCCTCCTTGCGCGATGTTGCTGGGAAGAAGACGATGTTGTCCATTGTCTGGATAAGCTCCAACTGCACCACACACTTGATATGTAGCGCCTCGAAGTGATTGTGAGCCAGCGCCATAATTTGCTGCGGCTCCTGTGTGGAATGTGGCGTCGTGAATGCGCGACGTGGTAACTGCTGCTGTGGCTGCTGCTCATTGCCTTTGCCTGGACGCCAGCTGAGAAGCTCTTTGGGTAGCGTTGCATTAAATATGTCCAAAATACACTGGCAAGTCTTGTCCCAAGTTACCTCATTGAATTTAAACCCATTCGAGATGACCAGATTCTCTAGGCAATTGGTGCCAGAACGTGCCAGTTGCTCATTGCTCTGCTGCACGCACCAATGCAGTTGTGCAAACAGCTCTTCGAGCAGCAAATGGCCTAAGACATCAAAGTACTGTGTGAAGACATCAATGATGGCATAAAGTGCATGATTGCAGGTTGTTGTCATCCATTCCGATTTCTCTGTCACATGCTCCGGCAGCTTCATGTTGTCAAAGATGCGGAAGATCACATTAAAAAGATCCTTCCACCAATTAGGCTTAAAGCTATCCCCATGTGTCTTTACAATCTCAAAGAGCACAGTCAAGCCACGGGTGCGCACATCCAATTTGCAGCGATTGACGACACAGGATAGTGAGAAGAGCATGGGAAACCAACCACGAACCCAAACGCGGTCCTCCTCCGCCACCGAAGCATCGTTTTCCATTCCAGCATGCTCGGCGAATAACTGCGGAGCGTCGTGAACGCATTGTGCACAGTTGCGTACCAGGCGAATGGCTTCCATGCTGGTATCCGGAAAGCGCGCGTTGCACGCAAACTCTGACAGACACTTGACGGCATCTTGGAAGGAGTCGACCATTACGGCAAACTGCCGTTTGTAAAGTTCCCCAATGATCTTCCCCGTCGTTTGAAATGCTAGCTCAACAATCGGCTCCTCATGATCGCCAGCAGCCAGATGAAAAATGGAAAATATGTTCTTCCAACCAGAACGTATGTTATGAGCCTAAAAATTGAACCACGATAAGTAAGTGATGCCACAGTAGTATGTGGATATACTACCTGAGCGTTGACCATCTGGGCTATACAGCGGACGACCATGTCACGTATGGCCGGTGAGTTGTTCTTCTTCATGATGTGCTCGAAAGGCCGCAAAAAATCTTTTTGGAAACGAAAGTTACTAAACTCGCCCTTCTCCATAAACTTCATGGATAGCTGACGCAGTGAGTCCAAGGCAAAGAATGCAATCTCCTCGTTGCTATTGCAACCAACTGTATTGAAATGCTCACCGAGCACCTGCCAGATTCGCGACCATTGCAAACGAATGCGCTCCATGTTGTAGTAGCTTATCTCTACGATCTTTTGCAGCGAAAACATTCGAGGCTGCGTTTGCTGTAGCTCATCTACTGACACCTGGCATAGAGCTTTGACAAAGTCAACAATGGCATCGCCATCTAATCGCATGGAGCCGGTGAAAATGCGATCGACGGCAACAACAACGCTCTGGCTACTCGTCTCGCCAATGTGCTCATTAATGCTCGGATTAAGCGTATCCTTTAGAGTGGTCTGTGCGCCGGATAAAAACTGCGGCCGCACCCCGGTGCCAATAAGTTGCGCCAGCTCCAGCTGACTGATGCACTTGACAATGTCTAGCCAACTGCTGCCGAGATAATTGCCATCCGTATGGGCGACCATAATAAGCGTTTTGATGGTATCAATATTCTTGGCCTTCATCTCATTGATGGGGGAATTGGCATTTAGAAGGGTAAAGCGCGCCAACGCCTGTACATACGCATCCCGTTCTAGGGACATGTGAAAGATGCAGGCAATGCGTATGGCGCAACGGATGCCATCAAGGCAGAGTGTGGCAATCTCCGGATCATCGCAGACCTGCAGGCCCACAGAGAATGCGGCTAGAAACGGAGTCCAGGCCATTTTAAACATGGGACGCACATGCTCCAAATGCTTAGCCGATGTAAATGGCGACTTAACATGAGATACAGACTGCATCAGATTTGTAGCCGTCAGAGAGATGACTTCCATTTCCATATTCCACAGCAGCTTACGTCGCTTTTCAGTGATAAAAGGTTGCTTGCCAGCAGGCTTCGGAGCAATCAGCATAGTTGTATTGTTTTTCATTTTAATCTCATGCTCGGCGATTTCATCGTAGATAGACGATAAATACTCCTCGGGTAAGTCATCCTTGCTATCGCCAATTCCGCGATTCATTTTGATATATTGCTCCTTGGTCATCTTGTGCTTTACCTGCGGCGAATGCAGATCAGTTGTAAGCATAATAATGCTAAAGGCCAGCACATAGACGGTATCAGCCATTTGGAATAGCTGATTCTGTGGATTACATTCGCAATATCTGCTCGCAAACTTTTCCATCAGTCGATCAATTTTCTGCGCTTCACCCGGCAAACGAAATTCCTCGAGAAGAATGCGCAGTGCAGCGACCACTTCTAACTGACGAAAGTCAAAGGCATCGATGTAGGCGCACATCACCTCCTTAGAGTGATCATCATTCTCGCCCAAATAGTTTCCAATCACGGTCTTGTCCAGCCGCTCGTCATCGTGCAGCCAACGGGCAATGTCTTGACAACTGCTTCCCAGCAGCTGCTTCTCCTGAAGAAACTGGACGCCCTTTTGCGGCTTCCGATTGAACAGCTCAATGCCCGTCTCCATCACCTCCTTGCGCATCTTGCGCTCCTCTAGCGCCTCGGGCAGATCGAGCAGCTCCTGGTTCCTTACGCTTCCATACGAATTAAGGCTATGACCGGAACCACCATGCGTCGAGCGCAGACTGGAATTGTGCACCGATAGCGTGTCAACGTTGTCGCCAAGCTGCGACTCCTGCTGTGAGCTGGGTGACTGCAGCGACTGCACCTACAATTATATAATTTAGATTTCAAAATATTGCTTAGATTTCATAAGGATATGATTTACCTGTAGTGCTGGCGCAGGCATATTGGGATTGACGTAGAGATCCTTGCTCCACTCGACCATGCACTTCAGGATGGAGACAAGACATTCAAGGCCGCGTTTGCGCATTGATTTCTCCTGCATGGGATTGGCACCCAGCTCCAACGCCTGCCGACCCTGAGCAATCTTTGAGAGATCGTTGACGAGACGTTCAAAAAGATTGGCCGCCGAGAAATCGCAATCGTAGTTCACATAAATATCAACAACAGACTGTGCATCGGCACATATGCGTGTCAGCGCCTGTATGACCATCCATTTGTGCTCAAATGAGCTGGAGTTGGCCTCTAAAATATTTAGAAAGATCTCCTTGAAGAAGACTTCGATTTGACGCTTCAAGTGCACCTTAAAATTCGAGAGCAGCGCCACAAAAATGGAGAGCGATAGCTCAAAGACCTCGGCGACGAGGCTTACGCCGTTGTTGGACAAAGCGACGCACAGATACTGTTTAATGGCCATGATGAACATCTCGTTGGAACGGAAGACTGGGCCAGCGTTTTGCAGTATTAACAGCAGAAGATGCAGCGACAGCACCTTAGAGCGTAGCTCATGTGATTTAGGATCGGGGTGGCCCTCGGGAAGAGGCTTCATTGATAGTTTGCAAAGCGCTCGAAATACCAGAAACGCATCTTTTTGCAATATGTGTGTAAATTTAGCTGTTACAATTGCATCGTTTTCGCTATGCAGCTCAACGCTATCGTGATCTGAATGCGACGAATCCGCCGAGCCGTTCCCATTGACAGATACTTCTAAATCCGGCAACTCCTGTTCTTGATTCTGTTCCTTCGTGGCCTCATCAATCGCAGCTAAAAGATTGATTACTTAATTATATCCCTATACGGTCTTTACTATCAATAAAGTCAATTAACTTATGCAGTGTAATAACGTTCAGTAGAGGAACGTTTTGTACTGTGGATTTAGCTATATTTAAATATTCGCAAATTAGTCGTTTCTAAATGTGATTCATCAAAACAATACTTCACTCCTTTACGGTTTTTCTTATCAGTGAAAATTAAATACACAATTTTAATAATGTCTATCGTGAGCAAATGAAATTCACATACAGATTGCAATGTTTTACACACTCACCTGTAAGTATCTCAGCCACCAGATCCGAGGCGATCGCTTCATCGCTGTTAGGTGCTTCCGCTGTAGTTTCTTCTCCGTTACTCTCTGGACTACCAATACTGCCATTTTGTGTTGTCGTTGTTACTGTCGTGCATTGCGTGGGGACGACCTCGTAGACTTGGTTTTCCATACGCGCAAAAATCACATTTAGCATCTGGGTCAATGTGGCACGTGCCGTCGTCTGATTGACCAGATTTCTGCTGGATAGATAAATATCATAGCAGGTGCGTACCGCCTGCAGCAGTGTGAACTCATGAATTTCCACATGCTGTGATGTGACAACCGTGAGCAACGCCTTTATAATCTGTAGCTGAACGCCCTCGTCTGTCTGCGGACCATTGAAACAGCCATAGATGGTGATAACAATGCGATCGATGAGCAAGTGACCAGGATTTGCCGAGTCCTGTATAGCGCCCGTCAAATGGCCATAGGCAATCAGCTTTTGAAGACAATCAAGCGCTGTGACAACAATGCGTGGCGAGCGGCTCTTGCAGGCCAGCTCGAAAGGCAGGAAATATGTTTCCGCATTGATAATGCTCGCTGCATCGTTTTTGGGCAGCGGCAAGGCAGCGCAGGGTAGCTCATTGCCTTCAGCGATTTGACCTGCATTAATGAGTTCCGCTTTGATCTGTTCAAGTGCCGTGTCACAGGACTTTTTTAGCTGCGAATGATGTGAGCGCCGTATGTCCTTATCGGCAAGGATTTTCTCTAAAGCACGCACAATAAACATTTCCTTGGTTTTCGTGGAGTTATTTTGCATATTGTATGCAACTCCAAGGTCGTTTTGTTAGTTGTATATTTTTATTGCCTTCCTCTTTAACAAATTACTGTGTTTGCGTGTTTTTTTTTTTAGTTGTGTTCGTGTAGTGAGAGCGCTGCTGCAGTATTTGACAACTGCAACAAAGAGTGTTCTTCTTGTGCTATTGTTTTGCTCGACTGCTACACTCGGCAACCGCTGTGGTGTTATTTTATAATTTTATGTGTTTGCATTTTGCAAATGTTTTAATTTTCAACATCAAAATATGCTTAACAAAAATACAATACGTGAAAAAACGTCATCAGTGCTAACCGACATTGCCGGACTTTTATTGAAACACTTAAAGTTGTTATCGATGAGCGCCTGCAATCGATTAAATACTACAAAAATGTTATTTTTACTTCGTTGTTGGCGGTAACAAAATCCGAGTTTGCAAAGAATTTTTTATGCGTACCCTAGACATTACTTCAAGAACTATTCGAACAGTAGTATCGAAAACAAGCCCGGATGCTTCGTTGAGCCTGATTTACAGCCAGCCGTTAGTCCTTTAATCAAAGACAGTGTAAGAGAGATTATTAAAGCTACTCAGAATAGAAATTCCTTATTCGAGAAAGTCAAATCCACGCGAGCATATAGATGGTAGTAAAACCCAAACGGAATTGTATAGGCAATACAAGGCACACCGTGAGCAGAATAACTTGCGTATGCGCATTTAACAATTTTTTTATAGAATATTTAAACAGGAGTTCACAATATCATTTTTTAAACCAAAATAAGACAAGAGAAGTTTTTGCAAATAGTGTTTCTATCTAGTTGAAAAACAGAACCTATTCAGAGGAACGACCCTTTTCATCTTGGAAAAGTATAATTAAAGTTTCCCTTTAATAATAATTTAAGTTTTAATGGAATTTAATTGGTTATGAATACCTTTCCGTTAAAGTCTGAAAACTTAAAATAAGTCATTAAACAGTTAGATTATTAAACTAGTCGTAACACTAACAGAGTTCCTTGTGTTTTCTGAAAATTAAAAAACGTAGTTATGCTTCTTTTGTTATAAGCCATAAGTTTGTATAAATTGTCAAATTTAAAAATAAATTTGCAAGCACATGTATAAAACTGTGTGCTTTGTTAGAAAATGTTTTAAAAGTATAAATAAAAATTTTTTGTGTATAAGGTTGTTTTAGAAAAGTTTTAACTGACAAGTTTTCAAAACTTGCAGGTAATTTAAAGAGTAGGTGTATATTCTTATAATGTGAGTGCTTAAACTGGATATTTGTTATTTTTTGATAAAATTCGCTAAAATATAAAATTATATGTTTGTTTTATATGTATATAATGTTATGTAGAAATAAATATTTTTTGTATACTATAATTGCCACTCCACCTCGTTGCAATCGGCCATAAACAGCATATTGCTCATGTGATCGCCCAACAATTTGTCATATTTTTCTAAAACTTCTGCTCCAGCGGCGGTAAATATTCGGGCTGGTGGCACTGCCGCCGCGGGAATGTGTAGATACTTCTTGGCGAGACTGTGCAGGAACGGATGAAACTGTGAAAGATCTTTCCACAGCAGCAACGGCTCAGACTGCAAACTGCTTATACTTGTGCAGAAATAACTGGAAATCTCATCATTATTGTCGGTTTCACCATTCATAGCTATGTGCTTGTGCTTCTCACGAGAGATCACTCTATACGCTGCCCAAATGTCGTAGGTGTCGGCAGAGCTCTGCTCTTCGCTAGATTCGTCTGATAGGTCTTCTCTTTTCTCACCACACAGTTCGTACAAATGTGTCATATATTTGGCCACCAACGAGGAGTTTTCGAAAGGCATATTGCGGTACCGAGGGTCCAACATACTGGCCAATGCCAATTGCACGTTATTCTCCATCCCCTCAAAGCGCTCCTTTAGCAGCCGGATGACAAAGAGTCTCAACTCATATGCGATTTGTTGCTGATCAGCATGCTCCGGCTGCTTAAGCTCGCTCAGAACTGTGTACGCAATCGGAAGCGCTTGGCTGGCGCTGGGATATGAATCGACGCTTGTGCCGCACAGCTGACGCACTGCACTCGCCAAGGGTGCCAGAACAGCGAGCAGCTCGACCGCCAGCTCAAATTCGCTGGACGTCAGCACTGTTTGCTCAGCATCCATTTTTTGCAACTGCTTCACATGACGTTCCAACATTTCGTAGCTGCTTATGGCCCAAGCTCTCCCATCCAAAGTGCTGTTATTTGGCAGTTCACGTACCTTTTGGCAAAGCGATTTGAACTCAGGACGCTCCATTACCATTTCGAAGATCGTCTCGAGCAGATTGGCAAAGCAGGGCACATGACTCTGAGCGCCCAGAAGCATGGCAATTGCGTTCTCTAGCATTCGGTTGCTTCGGGTCACAATGCAAATAATTTTCGACTTTTCAATGTCAAAGCGCTGCCAGATGCGCTCCAAACGTTCTGCAATACCGCTTGCGTTATGTGGTGCCGGCAGCATTTGCACAGACAGCGTGCGGGATCGTCGTTGCAGACCCTCGTGATAATGTGCCACCACCTCCAGATAGTTCCTCTGCTGCTCTGACGGTAACGATTGAGACGTTGTGTTAATGGCGCAACTAAGCGAAAGTGTTTTTATGTGTGCAAATTTCTGCCGCAGCTGAGCTGCTTGCTGCTGCGTCTTTTGGGCAATTCGGTTGCCTAGCTGTTCAATGGTGGGCAGATGCAGGGTAGGGCAGAGCACACGGGCCCATCGTTTAAAGCCGTCCCCCCTTATTATATGCAGAGGATGCTTGTCGCGGCACACAAAATAGGCTAGTACATCTTGGTATTTTGTATTTTGTGGCGTTTGGAAATTTCTGCAATAAAAAACTTGCTTACAGAAACAGAAATTAAGATGGGCATTTCCGTTCATAACAAATATTTTAAGGTTTTTTTTTTTTTTTTGGTTTGCTATGATTTCCCGTATATTACTTACTTCAACACCAGCTCAATTTCGGGCAGCGGTTGATTGTGTTGTAAGTTACTATATAGAACACTTTGTTCAACCTGGTCATGTGCATTTTTTGGCTCAAATTCAATGATGTCCTCGGCACTGACTGTCTCAGTGGCCAATTCTGTTCCTGCGGCCACCCAGTTGACGTATGTTTCATCATTAACAACGCTTACGGCTGAATGGGTTTCCGCATCTACCAGCTCAATTATATTGCCCTCCATATCGGTAACGGTGTCTGCATCCATGTTCGTTGGCGACTCCGACTTGATTTTCACTGATGCGTATTTGAGGTATTTTTTGCCACGAATCTTGCTCTGGTTGGACTCTCGCTTGAGAATGCCACGGACCACAACCATATCGTTGTCGTTGACATCGCTGTAAATAAAAAGATTTCAATTCGTCATGTACGCAAACACAATTGAGGTATTCATTGCCTGGGTGGGCTTGACTTGCATTTGTGGATGGGTTTTCATGTGCTTCATCAGGTTGGATGTGTTGCCGCATGTCTTGATTATCTTTTCGCACAGTTGACATTGTGCCGTCTGTAGATCTATTTTATCAAAGTATTTCCAAATTTTACTACGCGCCATTATTATTGTCGAAGTTATTTTTTAGCATCGATTTCTGAATTGCAATTATTGTATCGAATCATATGAACAAGTTCAGTCAAACGGTTCCGCAGAACAAGCTACCGAAGTTATGTGTGTCAAGAGTGTATTCATGAGTCGGAACCGTTCATGAACTTTAGTGTTTTTATACGTTTTTCAGCGTGATAATAATAAATTTTGATGCAGAGTTGTTACAAAAATGAATTATTTACTATTTTATGCAACGTTTGGCATATGGCATCTTTTAAAATTGGTGAGTCAAGTGATTAAAAAATCACTTTTCCAGCATTTTTAAATATCTCAACTCAAGAGAGAATGGCCCATGAACTAAGTTCCGAAATTCGTATCGGGCGAACCGTCGTTAACTTGATGCACATGGTAACAGTGCGAAGAAATTAATATATTATTTCCATGCAAACACATATCACAACAGCTGTACGATTTTCTGAACTAATGTTTACTTAATCCAGTTATGTTGTCTTAACTAAAGATGGAAATCATTTTGAATTTGTGAGACATCCATAAATATTCGCTAACATCCCTTACAGCCCTAACGCGGCGTTAATTGAAATGAAGCAATCTAAATCTGGCGCCCCTGGTTTGGTTCATAAAAATAATCGAACAAGAAAAGTAAGTAGCAAAGCAACAGGTTCTGAAACAGCTGTTTTGATAAAAAAAAAGTTAAAATAATAGGGTAAATTCTTTCAACGATGCCGACATGTGCATAAACTAATACATACATTTTTGAAACAATAAGTTAATTTCGGTTACTGTAAAGCCTTTTAATCTTTATATAATATGCAAAATTTTGTTGGATTTTCTTAACACAGCTTAGCGTCCAAAGGTCATTTTGAGATGTTTATTCTTTGAGAAATTTTATATTTCAAGTAGAATGATGAGGTGGTCAAAGGTGTTAAACTTGGTGCCCCGTGCCACAGGTGCTTGTAGGCACTTTTCCACTGCCACAAAATTAACAAGTGTTGAAGTTAATGATAAGACTGGCATCGCTACACTATCAATGAATCGACCGCCTGTAAATGGACTCAATTTAGAATTGCTGCGGGACATTCAACAATCAATTGAAGAAATAGAGAGCAATAAAAGTCGTGGACTAATATTGACATCTGTAAGAAACTAACATCTTGCATAGTTTTTTTTTAATAACAAACATATTTTATTTCTAGTCCAATCCTACAATATTCTCTGCCGGCTTAGATATTTTTGAAATGTATAAGCCCGACAAAGAGAGAATTCGTGCGTTTTGGTCTTCGCTACAGGACGTCTGGTTGGCACTTTATGGTTCTAGTGTGCCAACAGCAGCCGCCATTAATGTAAACATCACTTAACCTTAGATACTGACAATTTTTATTAAGGTAATTTCTTACAGGGTCATTCTCCTGCTGGAGGTTGTTTATTGGCCACAAGCTGTGAGTATCGCGTCATGCTGCCAAAATTCACAATCGGCCTAAACGAAACTAAACTTGGAATTGTGGCTCCTCAATGGTTTATGACCTCCTTTTTAAGCGTCCTGCCGCGACGTGATGCTGAACGTGCACTAAACCAAGGACGAATGTTCACCACAGACGAAGCCCTGCAAGTTGGCTTGGTCGATGAGGTCGCCAGCAGCAAGGAAGAAGCTTTGGCAAAGTGCGCCTCATTTATTTGCACATTTGCCAAGGTCAATCCGTTGGCACGCTCTTTAACCAAACAACAGTTTAGGTCGGCTGATTTGCAAGAGCTGAAAGATGGACGTGCCGAAGATCTAAAAAAATTTATGTTCTTTGTCAACCAACCAGCTGTTCAAAAAGGCTTAGGTACCTACCTGGAAAGTCTGAAAAAGAAGGCTTAAAACTTCAATCTTTGCTTATAAATCATTATTTTTTGGTATTAAATATATTTCTTATATTTAAATTACAATTTTATATATAAGAAATATATTTAACAATAAAAAAAAAAAAACAATGTGTACATATATTTTGCTATATTTTATAAGGGTTTGAGTCTGTGCTTTTGTTTTATTTAAATTGCAGTTTATCGAAACGAATGGAATGAAACAAGTTAAGTTGTCTGATCAACACAAGGTATGTAGCGCGTATGAAAATTATCTACAGTTGATTGGTATTGACGTCATGTGGCTTAGAAATAATCATTGTGTGCTCAAGTATTATCATTCTGTTTGCACCTTATGATCAGCAGTACACAAAATGCTGCGAAGTCAAATAAAACTCTGCAATTTGGGCAGGCGCCTATGCCGATCAATTAGCAGTGGATCAAATTTAACTAAGGTTGATGTAGATGATAAGACTGGCATTGCGACGCTAACATTGGATAGACCGCCTGTTAATAGCTGCAATTTGGAGTTGCTGCAGGATTTGAACGAGTCAATCAAACAGATCGAATGCAATCGGAGTCGCGGCCTGATACTCACATCGGTGAGTTATCCACTGACTCGCTGCGTTTCAAATTAACACTTGCTTTGCTTAACAGTCCAATGATAAGGTGTTTTCTTCCGGACTGGATCTTAATGAATTGCACGAACCGAATCAAGATCGCTTGATAGCATTCTGGAGAACATTGCAGGAGATGTGGTTACATCTATTTCTAAGCACTGTGCCCACAGCAGCGGCTATTAATGTAAGTCAATTTTAAGCGCCATGTAAAGCATTTTAATAATAATGCACTTTTTCCCTAGGGACACGCAATTGCGGTTGGTTGTGTGCTGGCTGCAGCTTGCGAATATCGTGTTATGTTGCCGGGCTTCAGCATTGGCATCCATGCCACCAAATTTGGCTATGTGGTGCCACCGTTTATAGTTATGTCCTACCTAAGTGTATTGCCACGGAGTGTTGCTGAGCGAGCTCTGCTGCAAGGAAAGCTGTTCAGCACCGAAGAAGCCTTGAGCGTTAATCTTATCGATGAAGTGGCATCAAACAAAACTGATGCCATTAATAAATGTGCCATTTTTATTGATAGTTTTAAGAAAACGCAACCTGAGGCTAGAGCACTTACTAAACGACAAATGCGGGCTCAAGATGTTCGGCTATTGATCAAAGATCCAGAGAGTCAATTACGTGAGAGCTTAAAATACATAAATAGTCCATCGTTTCAGCAGGGCTTAACAGTCTATCTGGCCGAGCTCAAAGGCAAGAAAAAGGATTAACACTGGATGCCATATGTATAAGCATAGTTTAAGAACATGCAATTTACAGTGCTAACCGATGCATTTACAAAGGTTTGGGTATGGTTATATTATTGTTATTATGTAGGGAAAAATGAATGTTTTGTTTAATTTATAATAAAATTGATCTTAGATCTTAGGTGACCCTGAAGTGTTAGACCCGCCATTCGAAAAATGGTTACAATTTTTACAAGGATCATCAATAACGATAACAACATCTTTTTAAGGGAATCCGCAGCAACTTTTCTTTTGACTGCGTTCGAACAGAAGCTAACAGTTATATTTTGTCTATTTGCATCTCTGCGTGAATCTCTTCTGTAAGACTAACCATGGCCTCTGTCATCATTTCCATAAACGAATTGATTTCCAATATTTTGGCACGATGGCGTTCAACTTCCTCCCTACAAGCATATTTTGAGTAATGATTAATTTATATAAATGATTTAAATACAGAATTACAATGCCACATACTTGCTGAGATTCGCTATTAGGCTATCTATAAATGCTTTGCTTCTTGTTGCCATGCGATCCTCGCGATCCTCAATGCGTAATGTGTGGGTGCCTTTCATATCAGCCACTAGTCTTAACACAGCATCGCGATCGTCGATGCAAATGCGTAGCTCTTCAGGCACTGAATCTAAATCTTGCATTGCCAGTTTAAGTGTTATATAACGCGATATGGCTTCGGTGATGTTTTCCGTGAAGTGGTCACAAACAACTCGTAGCTGAAGAAAGTGTACTTGTGCCTCCTCCACAAAGCCGGACATTAAAGTTGCAATTTTGCGCTCAAAGTTCAACGTGGTTTCCTGTGGGTTTGCATAGTATGCAATATTTCTGTTTCCCGGAAAAGTTTAGCACTAATATTTACCTCAATTACTTCATGAAGATGCAACTCCTGGGCCATCAAGTTGTGCCATATCTCACTGAGCGAATCCTCAAATTGAGCATTTATTTCTTCCATATCTTCGCAAAGCTCTATATGCTTAGGCGAATCCTCTTCGGCAAGCTCAATCGAACGCAATAATTTGGTCGCTTCCTCAAATGTCTTATCCCTGTACAGCAAAAACTCTTCAATATGCTTCTGGCCGAGTGCCTGCAGTTCCTGTTGGCCTTCTTCTAGACTTCTTTTGAAATCATTCACTTCTGCATCGCGTTCAGTGAAGCGTTCCAGTCCGAGTTTATAAATCTTTTGCGTTAGCTCAAACACATCCTTTTCGTACTCCTCGGCTATTTCTTGTGCCGGTGGTCCCATTAACATCAATATCCTGCCATCTTCATCGTCTTTCCACATGCTCTCGTAAAGCTGATTGCCATTTAAGTGCTCCACAAAGCTGGAGGCCAAACGTTCCGCCTCGGCACGTTCACGTGCCTCCGTTTCCCGATCATTGATTTCCTTTTCTTGTTTGGTTTCGATTTCACGTATCTCTCGACTGTCGAAGGTTACTCTTATTATTAATAATTGTGGATCAAAGCAGAATTTTTGTTTACTTACTAAAATTTCTGTTGAGCTTCTTCACGCATCTCTTCCTTGATGAAAATATATTCATAGTAATTTAATTGCGGCAATATTGCGATCACATATTGTGATAATGAAAAATCGGGCAGCTTTGCAATGGGATTACCTTCCAGATTAAGAACTTTTAAAGTGTTCACAAAGCGCAAGCGATCAATCTGTGCAAATAAAACCTCATTGAGGGAAGTGAAATTGGGATTTATTCAACTTACGCCGTCCAAATTCTCAATCAAATTGTTTCCAATGCTTAGGATTACCAATTTTTCAAGAGTTTCCAAGTTTTCAATTTTCGTTATGCGATTGCCAAACAAAGACAAAGTTTCCAAATTGACCAGAGTTTCTAGGTTTTCGATTTTGGCTATATAGTTGAAGCTCAAATTGAGCTCCTTGAGGGCAGTGAGCATGCCAATATTTTCAATAACTTCTATTTTGTTGCAGTTGAGACAAAGTTTGGTCAGATTAGGCAGAATCCACAGATGATCGATACGTAAGATACCTGCATATTCGGCAATATATGTTGTCTTAGTTTTAACTGTGTATTCTATTGTTTCCATTTCGTATATAATCTATTATTTGATGTTTATTGTCTAAGCAATGTTATTAATAAGTCCGCATACTAAGTTATCAGAATCCAAACAATTTAACAACTTAACTTACTTTTAAATTCCAGTCGCAGCGTTTTGATTCGCTCTAGGACTACCGATTCCAGCTGGTGCAGGCGACTTATTTCACCGCGTTGTCCCTCCTCAAGATAGGATGTTTTAATCATGTCCAGATTTATAATGCCCGGTTCCGGAAAGTTGACCTCTTCCATAAACGATTTAGTCGGTACCCCATTTGTCGGTGTGTTTCTTTCTTCGTCCATTTTGCTGAAAGAACGTTTAACATATGCCGGTTAAATATATCGCCCGTTTGAATTGGTCATTTGTTGCTATGCCAACGCAAACAAATTTGGTAAACACGAAAAACAATGAGTACTTCTCCATGCCAAGCTACCAACCGACGAAGTCTTCTCACGGGGTCTCTCTCTCTCTCTCTCTCTCTCAAATTAGACAAAGCTTCTTAGTTGCCGAAAATAAAAAAAGCTTAGGAATAAAACAACAACAAACCACCCTGAGCACGTAATCTTGAACAAATGCAATCGGTTTTGGATCTGCTATGAATTCATGCAGTCGTTGGCCCTTTTTGGACTTCGTGAGTGGCTCTCTCGCGGGTGGTGCTTGTTGACAACGGACTTAGGGGAAGGGGCGTGTGGACTACTTAGGGTTAGTTGCGGTTGTTGTGGATAACAGGGCTACTAGCTCGTAGTTGTTCATATTCGCTTATAAATTCAACTTCTCGCTCGCAATAGATACTATATTCCCAATAAAATCGTTGCGTTTTCGCTAAACAAATATTTTGTAATATATTTTTTGAAAAATCTATGCAAAATAAATTAAGTTTTTGGTTCTTCGTTTAAAGTGCACTCTAAAGAAAAGCTTAAAAGAATCAACTTCGATTAAATATATATGTACTAATAGTTAAGTGTTAACTTAAAAGTCAATCGATAAAATGAGCCCCGAAATTGCTATAAGTTCGAGTTCGAGCATTTAGTATATGTACTATGTATGTGTATACTAAACTTGGCAAGGTCTGTCATAATTAATAAATGTACGTGTTATATTATGCATTAAACTAAATGAAATATTAAATGTGTTTCAAGGCTATGGCACAATAATTGAAAGAAAGCCAAAACAAAAACTGTGCTGGCTCAAATTAAGGTTTCGGTTTCCTCCTTCTTCTGGTTCTGCCACTGCTGTTGCTATAAGCCACACATGCACGCGTGGAACTTTCTTATAGCTTGGTATAGTGCCATAAATAAATAATTGTTGTTGAAATGTGATTCTGAATGGAGGCAAACTCACATGCATGTATGTATACTTACAAATTTGTGGTGTTGTTCCTAATTACAGGGTGTTATACTACTAACAAAACAAAAAATATAACAAACTTAAAATAAATACAGCTGAGAAACTTGAGAGAAAATGAAATGTGACAATTCCCCAATGATATTTAGGGTTCAAAATCAAGCATAGGGTGCCTAAGTTCTTTATTTGTGTTTGGGAAAATCCAGGGTGCGTTATCAAGAATCTAGAAACAGTACAAAAAAGTGTTAAATAATGAAGTGCGATTTTTTAAACAAGAAATTGGGACATCTTATCTCTTTTCGCAAGAAATGAAAAGGGTCAGAGAGTTGAATTACTACTCACTAAATTTGTTAAGCAACCTAAACCAGGAAAAGTCCACTGCTACGTTCATATGTTTATATAGATGTCCTTACCTAATCATTCGTGGATGTTTATTTATATTTTAAGTGACCTAAATTTCATGTTGTTGAAGTAATCAGACAACTATTGCTCGTAGCCTCGTACGCCCAAAAAAAAAAAAAAAAACTATGACAAGTGACCTTGATGTCTGGGTTAACGGTTAACAAGATCAAAACAATTTGGTCAAGTTTATGAACACTTGGTGTCCTTAATTCGATTTATTGATTGACTTGAAATTTATGTCATTCGAAAACAAAGTAAATTCAACATGTGCTCCAACACCTGGACAATTTATTGCTGTTGTCAGTTGGCCGTTGGTGTTTTCAACTCGATGACTTGATTTGATTTTAAATGTTTGAACATTATTTTAATTGCAATTTTTTCGATCACTAATTAACCAAGTAGAAAATTAATTATTCTTTTGAATGAAGCTTTTAAAATTAAAAATAGTTTTTAGCTTAAAGTGTTTTTTTTTTTTTTAATTATTCGCAAACTATAATTTCTTTTTAGATTTATCAATTCTAGTTCCTTATAGAAAGAATGTAAAAGGTAATCCCATGCCGATTGTATCATGAATCGTTATATAACACTCACCCAACTGGGTGATGGAACGTATGGCACTGTTGTGCTGGGCCAGCGTAAGGACACCGGTGAAAAAGTGGCCATTAAACGCATGAAAAGAAAATATTATTCCTGGGAGGAGGCAATGAATCTGCGCGAAGTGAAGGTTAACATATCAGCTTAATAGCTCCAACCACAATTCTATAAAATAATTGATTTTTGTAGTCGCTGAAAAAACTATCGCATCCAAACATAGTCAAGCTAAAGGAAGTCATCAGGGAGAACGATACGTTATATTTCGTATTTGAATACATGAAGGAAAATCTATATCAAATGATTAAGGATCGTGAGTCGCATTTACCGGAACCAGAACTCAAGAGTATTCTGTTTCAGGTGAGCTAAGAGCTAAGGCGTCACTATAACTAATTAATCGTTTGTCTCTCAATTAAGGTCTTGACGGGTCTGGCGTTTATGCATCGTCACGGCTTCTTTCATCGAGATCTTAAGCCCGAGAACCTGTTGTGTTCAGGACCAGAGCTAATAAAAATCGCTGATTTTGGTTTGGCACGTGAGATACGTTCGCGACCGCCGTTTACTGATTATGTATCGACGCGTTGGTATCGTGCCCCGGAAGTATTACTCCATTCGACCAACTATAACAGCACCATTGATCTCTGGGCCATGGGCTGTATTATGGCCGAGTTGTACACATTTCGACCGCTCTTTCCCGGCAGCAGCGAGGTGGATCAGCTTTTCAAGATATGTTCCGTATTGGGTACGCCTGGCAAGGTGAGTTTGACATATATTCAATGTACATATATATTACACACTTGACTAAGTTTTGTGTTATCCTGTAGAGTGACTGGCCTGATGGTTATCGCCTGGCGTCCATGATACACTTCCGGTATCCGGATTGCATTAAGGTGCCGTTGAGCAGCGTTGTTACTCGCTGCAGCCAAAACGGTTTGGACTTGCTAGAGGATATGCTAGCCTATGATCCCGAGAAGCGGCCAACGGCTCAGCAGAGTCTCAAGTATCCATATTTTCATGCGCTCAAACGAATCTCACCAACTGCTGCTGCCAAGGCGAATGTTAAGCTCAGTTCCAAGTATGGCGTTATGGGTGCTGCGGGAAACGCTCAAGGGCTTGTGCTACCTCCCACTGTGTCAAATAATGTGCTTCCGGTGCAGGAGCAACTCCACGCCGTGACTGATCTCATACATCAAAGCAACCACAACAACAGCAATAAAAACCACAATAATAATAATAACAACAACAAGAACAATGGCAAAACACTCTACAGCAAATATCAACCCAAGATGAGTTTTCTCTCCAACAATGACATAAATGGAGTTGGTGTACCACCGCCCACCGATTTATCCTTGGGCTTGGGCATGGGCGTGGCAGTGCAGCCGACGCAGCAGCAAACGAGCAAGGAGTCAATTAATGATATATATCTAAATCGCAACGTTTCTCAATTGTTTGGCTTGCCATTAGCGCCAGTTGCTCAACAACAGCCTCAACAGCAACAACAACAACAACATCCAAATGTCTCCTTTAGCAACACATCGACACGCAATGGTGGTGCCATATATGTAAACGGCAGTCAATTAAGCTACGATACGGCCAGTAAAAATGCGAAGAACAGTGGCAGATCAGCTGCCAACATGGGCGGTTACTATGTACAGACACGTCCCACAATCCTGCATCCCGATGCCAAGGTGTACAACATGTTCTCCAAGGTGAGTGCCGTACAAGCGCCTCCCAGCATTATCGTCCGTCAACAACAGTCGCAGCATCAGCTCGAACCAACGTCCTTGCTCAATGGAGCCGCCATTCGGTTATCAGCGCGATCTCAGGCAGCGCCAAAGGCAACGAGGATTAGTGCATTTCAGGCTGATGATCTGGATATAATACTGGGGTGAGTTAACTTGCTGGGCAGCAAAACAAACTTTGTTAAAGAGTGTTAGGAAATAGTTTAAATGTTCAAAAGCTAAATCGATGTCAATTTTTTATTTTGTTGAATTATCTCTGTGGTTTGTCTTGTCAATCTTCTTCTGTTTTAATTGAGCCTTGTTAATTGTGCTTAGTTATTTGTGATCCTTAATCTGTTTGTATTTAGTACGAAAAAACTTTCATAATTCATACAGCTCGAAGCTGAAAACGTCAGCGAAACGTCAACGCAATGCAAAGTCGAATATCCTGCTAGAGGATCTGTTTGGGCAGCTGTCCATGGACTCGGACAGCGATGGCAAGTATCCACATACAGTGCCGCCAACGCAACAGGCAAAAAGTGATCACTCGACGAGTTCCCACATTGGACGCGACTTTTTCCTGCAGAACTTCAAACGCCCTCCAAAAAAGAGAAGTCCCTGCAGCCTAAAGGCGAACAATGGCAGTCGAACAGATTCACTTTCAACAAATGCGTAAGTAGCGGAGCTGGTTTTAATGGCATGAACGACTCTACATTTAAAACTTAAATAGTCTTCGATCATCGATAATCATATCTGTGCTTATTTGAGTGTGTACTCCATCTATCTATCTGTCTATCTATCTACATATGTACTTTGTCTTTCTTGATTTGTCCATATTGTTTTCGTCTTTTGTCTTTTCATTTGCTTGTCATTGAACACTGAACATTTTGTGCGTGCCCCAAGTGAGAACCAAAACGACTCCTCAAATGATGAAGATTGTCGCTTTTGGCCCATAAGGTAAAATGTATAATCCAAGTATTTGATAGTGGTTGATTGTTGTGTTAGTTAGTTTGAATATCACATCATCATTTTGTAATATCTGGCAAATTTCACTAAGCAACAAAGTAGTTACATATTTTTTACACAAAAATCCAACAAGGATAATCATGAAAATTTGTAAAAAGGAAACTGCGATTATTTTTTGTAGAATGTAGTTCTTCGTAAAAACGATCATCTAGATTAATTCAACAACTGTATATATTTCAGAGCACAAAAAACATTAAAGGAGAAAGCAGCTACGTTTCCCTGGGATGAGACGAACAAAACCGAAGATGAGAAACTGACAGCTTGGATGGTCGCCGAGAATGGTAACTTGAATTTGAGTAATCAGCAACAAGCGTAGAAGTCGGGTGCACTCCATTAACTAGCAATTACAAGTAACATATACATATAACTTGCAAGCATCCAATACAAAAGTTATGTTACAAAATTGGGTGCACACCTTAAAGAACTCGGAAATGAAGTAATGAAAATGTTGCAAATTTTAAAAGACACAAACAGACTAACTAAGATTCTAAAATGTTAACTGATATTTTTCATATAACCACTTACATGAAAGGATCATTGTTGGAAAAAAAGTTTTGAAGTGGAGAAAGAAGAATAATCTTGTCGTACCTGAAACTCTGAAACCTTCGCGCGTTAAATAGTTTGTGTGTATGAACATCAAAATAGTATTCAGCGCGCTCCTGTCTATCAATTGAATTTGAACTGAATGCCTAAACTAAGTTAAAGATACTTAATGACTTAACTAAATTAGATGTGTTTCTAAAATCCATTAATTTTAATGCTGTGATACAAATGAATAACGTAAATGAATATGTAAACAAATTTAACTTGTAATGTTAATGGTTACTTGTAAGTTACTAATAATAATAATAAATGTTGGAGAGCAAACAGCTACATCTCCATTACAAAGTATCTTATTTTATTTCCTTTATGTCTGCAAATGCCGAGATGCCATTGCATAATTTAAATTGCACTATCGGGTATTCGGTTTCAAAGTGCAGCTCCATAACTTGGCCAATGCGACAATAGGGCATTTGTCTACTTGGTACAATATAAAAGACTGCCAAGCGTTCACTCAGTCATCAGTTTACTAGCTGCTTTTGAGACAGCCTTTGATATAACTAGAAGCAAAATGTATGCCATGGTATGTTAAGTTATATTTTTCAAATAAATTTTTCCAATTATTAATTATATAATATCTATCTATCTACCTGTAGAGTTTTAGCCTGGCTATCTGCCTGTTGATCGTTTTTTCTGTTACCATTGAGTGCGGCATCATTGCCGACCATCAGCACCATCCCGATGAGCTCATTTCTAGCCCGGCTCAATATGAGTTTCATTACTCGGTGCACGACAGTCATACCGGCGATGTAAAGGATCAGTTTGAGCATCGTCGTGGCGAATATGTTACGGGTCGTTATTCTCTAATCGAACCTGATGGACAACGTCGCATTGTGGACTATAGCGTAGATCCTTTGCTGGGCTTCAATGCTCAGGTGCGTCGCGAACCCATTTCCTTACTAACACATCATTGAAGATATTGATCAGATGAATGACCCGTTCGTAATGCTAAATGCAATTAAAAGGCTGTTTAAATGAAATGCTATTGTTTTATTATGGCAAGCAAAAATATTTTGTTTTTTCAAGGTATGTAGATAAAGGTGGAGTTTGACTTTTTGTGCATATGAAACAGCCTATAAGTCTTTTCTATAAATGCATTTTTTGCGTTTCTTTATTTACATATAGTACATATAATACATAGGAAACACATATTTACAAAGTAAATAATATCGTGCTAAGAAACAGTATTTGTAGTTGGATTGGATGCGCTTTAGTTGTGTGAAAGTAGCGGTAAGTATAGCAAAGATGTTGACAGGTTTTGTCTAGAAAATGTTACAGCTACGGTTACATTTGAGTGTTCAGTTAGAGATGGGTCGTCAATGCGATGAAATCAGTGTTTGGATTCTCTCTCTCTCTCTCTGTTTCTGTCTTTTTTGCCCTTCTAGTGATAGAGTTTGGGTGCGACAAGAAGTTTTGGTGCCGCATAAGCCAAGGGCAAGGGAGCAGCCTTGACCACCTTGTGGCCCAGGGGCTCACGACGAACGACTGCATTAAAACCGTTATGGGCATCCGATGTGTAGTCCACAATGCGATGATAGCCATCAGCATCGATCAGCGTATACTGACCTTGCACCTGATCACCCTTACGTGACTCCGTCTGGCTCTTAATATCGCCAGTGTGTTCGTCATGAACGGAGTAACTGAAATCATAATGGGCTGGCGTCTCGACTTCTGCCTTCACCAAATGGTGCGTTGGTGCATGGTATATGGGACTCAGCTCAATGGCAGCAGCAGCAGCCACGCCCAGGGTTAAGACAGACAATAACTGCAAATAAAAAAAAAATTATGGTTAAAAGTTCAATATCGAAAATTTCACTCGATTTCTTTGAAAAACTTACTGAGAACATGTTGTGCTTAGAGTTTTGTTGCTGTTGCTGCTGGCTCTATTGGATCGATACAGTTGGGCTCCTGCGTTGAACTATGTCGCCAAATGTCGTGAACGCAACTTTTATACCCAAAAATTTGCCAGCCCCACCTCCACGGTGCGTGTGGATTAGTCCAAACTCGAACCGGAATGCTGCCAAAATGTAAAACAGTTACTTTTTGTTTTACCATTGCGGCATTGATTGCCAATATATATATTTTTTATTTACAACCGAATCAAACATGGTTGAAAAAAGTTCACTTTTGATCCAGTTTCTGCACATTTAAAGTTTTGGTTTTGTATCAAATTTACTTTTGTTTCTACACACAATGTTGACTGGTCGGTCCAATGGGTCAATCAATCAAGGCATAAGCTGATGATTTGATTATGTTTCTCTTTATTGTTCATATTTACGTACTCTCACTGGAAAAATTCATCAAGTTTGTTACAATTATTCAATAAGGTTTTCAAAGTCAAGTGAAAGTAAGCTGATATTCAACATATGCCGAGATATCAGTTTTATATAAATATGATCTGTTAATTTAATTTCAAATATTTTATGCCTTCATTAAAGTGAGTTATGAGTGGGTTAAGAGTTCATCAACAGTAAAAATAATTTTATTAATTTAGTCTAATAAAAATATTGCAAAAGTTATTTTCGCATCAAAGAAGAACCACTGGCTTAGAACAATATTCATAAAATTTGAAAGGTCTACTAACAATCAATGGCAAAGCTGCACTTTACTGCAATCATGAAGTTAGGAGTACCAATAAAATGCAAAGGTGGGGCAACGTATCTGAGTCAAATGCAACAAATTGTACATTGACATTCAGACAGCCTTCATCGAGCTTGCAGTTTTTCCCCTTAATTAATTAATCAAGTTGCAACATCCGTCCGTGTGCCACACATGAAACCTGGCTTGGCTGAGGTGCCATTGCTATATCCATAACCTCTTTAAACACAACCCGACCAGGCAGGCTGTAGCTAAGCAGCTAGTGATAGGGTGGTGGGGTAGTGCTGCAGGGCAGGTGCGTGCCGCACTGCCCACATGCCACAAGCTTTCCACGCACACAAATCAACGCGACACCGCATAGCCTCTAAGTGAAAAACGAGCAAAAGTCTAACCGCACTAAATCGAATCGCATCGAGACACTCATAGTAGGTAAATTCGATATGAAGCAATAAGCTGCATGGCGCGTATCTTGCGCCACATTTGCTTAGAACAAGATTACGATTGCGCATGGTGGCGAGATCCAAGAGCTGCACCGCTAAACCACTGCTGCTCACGCACGCAATGCAACATACATGTATACTTAGCTCCAGTTGCCGCAGTTACAGGCGGCACGCCCGCTGTCGTTAGGGTGTCGTTGGTCGCCCAACCCAATCATCGAGAGACATACTTGAAATGCTCATGCAGCTAGTAGACTCCATAAATAATAAGTTGTGTCTACTTAGCGACATGTACATACTTTGTAGATTGTTCGATATCCCAACCAAACAGGCAACCACACACATAAACTTTAATTTAGGTGGTGCTCTAAGTGTAGTTCACTTTTTGTCTATTTTGACATGTGCTTCTTTCTTGCACATTGTTGCTGGTGCATGTAACAATATTTTGCATGCAACACGTGCCTGAAGGTCATTCAAACTAAACATATAACAGTTATAACAGAATTATTAGTTTGTATTTTCCACTAAGGCATAGTTCTTAGACTTAAGCAACAACTTTTAACAATTGAAGGCACATTACATTAGTAATCCAAGCCCCTGATTTGATTGTCATAACCGAAATCCTTTAGATAGTTAGCTATAGCCAGATCGATGGATGATGACAGCGATTGTGACTTAATCGAGTTTGATTTGTGCGATTTTGTTAGAGACATGGGACATTGCTCAGTTTGTGGCATAGGCAAGGGTACCGATTCGGATGACACGAGTTGTTCTGATGGTGAAAGTGGATACGATGTGGTGCTCTCATAAAAGGGCGCTAATTTTGCTATCAACGGCTTCTTATCATCCGGTTGCTTGTACTTTGGGTGCAGTTGAGAAACCGCTGGATGGGGTGCATAGTAAATCGATTGCTGGGCTGGTGGCAAACCATTCTTGGTGCCATAGACGCTGCTGAACAGTTTAGCCAGCTCCTCCAGCGTATAGTTGGGTGCATTGATATTGTTTGACTCTCGCGCTGATGCTCTATCCGCTGCTTTACTGTATGCCAATGAATATGGTTTGAAGCTCTTGCTGGGTGCTTGCTGGTGTTTGACATAGTATTTGCGTTGATGCGAATGCGTATACTCGATTTCACCACCGGGCGCATAGTCACCAGTGGATGAGATGTGTGTGATCTGCTTCTTGGGACTGGCAGCGGCAGCTTTGCGACAAAACTCCTTGCAGCCCATCTTGCAATCACAGTAGCATTTCTTGTAGGTCGATGGTGGAGTAGTGATGTCGGATTTTAGGGTGAGTTGCGTCGTATAGATTGGATGAGTGCTGGGAATTGTTGGCAATGTGGATGGATTTTTGGTTGGCAATGTGGGTGACACGGTTGTGCTCGTTGTTGTCGTTGGCAGCTCTGTTGAAATTGGCAGCGTTGAGTCTGTTGTTGTGGATGGAAGAATCGTTGTGGAACTCAGCTCACTGCATGGCACCTGTTCCCAAATCTCCTGTTCGCACTCCGCACAGTATTGGGGTAAGTGGGCGCGGGTCAGAGCCAAAGCGCTTAAAGAAAGCAGGGCAAATGCGAAATTGTGTCGCGTAATCATCTGACAAACAAAATAAAATATATATATATATATATATAGGTCGTTTAAGCAATGAGACACACAATTCTTAATTCCCAAATTGAATTGATTTTCGTGGATATTTTGTACCTTTCAGCAGTATTTGTATAGTATTTGGATCACTCGCTCAGTCAATTGTCACAGTGCTTGGTCGCGTGCAACTTCTTCCAAGTATTATGCTGAATAGCTCTTAAATACATTTTTGCTCTGTCAACCGGCCAACTACATTCTTATTTGTAAGTATTACAAATTGGTTGCGGAAGCATTGCTCCAGTCACGTTCCAAACGCTGAGTAACTAAGTCGGCAGGCAACGAGGGTAGCAAGAGGGGTAATGTTGATGCAGACACCAACGCTGACACCAAAGACAGATTCATGTATTTGTACATATATATAAAATTGCAATGCGCTTCCGTAAAAGAATTTTGTACATTTCTCATTTTTGCATTTGCTTTCGCCATTTCATTTCTCATATGCATTCATTGACCATATTTTTGTATTTGAATTTTTAGAGCTGTCTGCTCGATGGATATATACATTTTATCTGCCGTCTGACTTATAGTCTGGAGTCTTCCACTGCTCATTCATATTGTTGAATTTTTTTCTCTTGAGTTTTAATAAGTTTTATCAATCTATCGATTAAGTTATCAGTTGGGCTATATTTTTTAGGTCTGAACACGTACAGCGGCTGTACTAGAAACCAAAATGTACACATTCAGTGAACGAAATACCATACAAATTGTATATTATACTATTTCCTTAAAGTATTCGAATTGTCAATCAAATTTGAAAATCATTTGGTCTCTAAAAAAATCTTTGAATCTCTTGATTGCAAATGTAAATATCCTAACAAATTATAATTTAAAAAAGAATTATAACAATCCTCTAAGCCCGCGTATGTTTAAATAAATAAATAAAGCGGCTGACATAGAACTTTATATTCGAGGCAATAACAAATAACAACAAATAGATGTCAAATCAAAACAAATTTTTTAAAATCTTAATTTAAAAAAACCGTCTCCAACTGTTGTATTATGTATAACATTTTGTTTAAGATAGCATTTCAATCTAAAGTCTAACTTAAATTGGCGATTTTTAATTGTAATGGTTTGGCACCGACATAAACTTGAGCATGACGATTTATATTATCCAAAGGTAAAGCTTCCACTTCGTCTTGGCTTCCAATCTTCTCGGAAACTTCATCGAAACTACGCCCCCCAAGTTTTTCACATTTTAGAGTTTTTGTCTTGGGATCATCGATGTTACTCGTCCGTGGCTTGGCCAGATCAATCACATCGGTCCCATTGGCAGACTTGATTAAACGCATTAGCATTGCGCGATAATGCGGCTGATCTTCGGTGATAAACTCGGGCTCATCCTCAGGATTTAGTATCTGATAGTTGGGTGTTCCTAGCTCGAATGTGGTCACATCCCCGTGCTGTATTTTGTTCTTTACCTCATTTGAGTTCCAGCCATTTTGGTGCAGCGCTTTACCTTGTCCACCATCGGAGTAGGAGTCCATGGCTGCTATGGATGCCAGAGTCATAAGCATAGCCAGTACTATAGCTCTTACAGCTTGTCGTGTAGGCAGTGCGTCGATCATTTTGCTACTGATCTGTCCAAGTCAGCGGCATCAATAGTTGCATTTTCACTGGCTGCCGATAGAAGTTTATAATCTCTCCCACTTTTTGCACGTGCGATGCCCCTCTCAGAGGGAGGGCCAAGCAGTCGCTTCTACGTGAGATTATTAACTTCTATGGGTTATCTTCCGACTGGCTTTTATCTAACGATGACGCATCACATTAACAGATTAAGTAATTTTGAGAAATTTTTTTGTTTGATTTTTGTAACGATTTTGGAATGAAATTTGATGACTAACCAACTTATTAAGTTTATAAAAAAAAAACCATTTCAAAAAGTTTGAGTGCATTACTCAAGTTTCAAAAGAAATATTCAATCAAATCATTTGTGCTCTTATAGAGAACAGAACCATAATATTTATTTAAGTTTTTATGTATGTATGCATTTACGATGCATCTTTATAATGTATGATTGAATTGATGTATATGCATATGTGTTTATAACTTAGTTATGTCTGATATGAACTTGTGATTAGTTAGCTGGTTTGAAGTATCAGCAAGATTCCTTTTGAAGGCTCAAGCATTTCATGAAGTTGAGATATATAGTCGAAGTATGATCGGTATGATTGCTAATTCCATTAATCAATCACTCTAGTATTTGTATTGAGAATGTGGTCCCGATACAGACACATAATTGCCTTGTTCCGGTTCCGCCACCTTGGCAACAGGCTTGGCATAGTGTACCAAAGGAGCCACATGCAACACGGGTGCTACAAGCTTGGCAGCAACTAGCTTCTTGGGCTCTGGCTGCGGTATCTTGATATCTGTGGGTTCGCGATGCACAATCGCATTGAAGCCATTGTGGTCATCCGCCGTGTATTCCACAGTGCGCAGGTAGCCATCCGAATCGATCAGTGTATATTGGCCGACAACTTTGTCGTCCTTGCGCTGCTCCTTCTGGCTTTTAATGTCGCCGGTGTGAGGATCGTTGACTAACCAATGGAACTCGTATGCCACTGGCCCATGATCTGGTTCGGCTTCAACTGCCAATCCAGCGCCAATCAGTGCCAGGCAAATGCAAAACAAAAAGCTGAGCTAGAGAAGGAATTAACAGCATAAGGACTTATATTCACATGCTTCCATAACTCAACTTACTTTTCCCATTATTTGAATATATTTGATTAAGCTCTGAAACTGTGTACGCACACGACGCTGATCGGAATCGTTATAATTAATCTATGTAGTCCTCAGTGTTTTTATACTTATTCAAGCCTGACAACTCCAACGCCTCAATCGACGCACTCAGGCTCTGTCTTGGTCTCTGTCGCAGTTGCAGTTGCAGTCTCAGTCTTCGTCGCGGTCTCAGTGGATGTGGAAATGTGATAAAGTGTTTCAAATAGCTCCCCAAAATCGACCAACAACTATGTGGAGCACGCTCATTAGCTGAGCAATGTAATAATAAAAAAAAATAATCAAACATGAAACTCGCAAAGTGCTGACTTGGTCAGAAATTTTACTTTTGGTCCGCCTCAGCATGCACAGCTTGTAAATAAAAATGAAAAAATTAATCATATGCAACATGTTTTTTTTTTTTTTTTTTGAGAATATAGTATATTTATTTTTGCTTTTAATAATTTGCGCAATTTCTTAAATTATAATTGCGTGCGAGGTAAATAAATCCTAAAAGTGTTGACCATTTAATTTTGTCGTGTTGGGCGTCAAGTTATTAAGATCCTCCAAAAATGTGACTAATTGATGTGGCCATAACTTGTTTGATGTCATTAACAAAAATTGTAATTAATCGCTACTAGACGGCGTTTGCCTATATTTTTTTTATGGCTTTAAAAATTCAGGTTACACTATCACGTTTTCAATACTCTGTAGCTTTATTAAATTTTGTTCGTGTTTGAAATGCAAATTGTGGCATGTGCACTTGGAAGGCGTAACTTGCTTAAAACTGGGTTAAACGTACCGACTACCATTAAATGCAAAATAAGATCGATTTTTGCATACCTGTTGCATTTGGTGTGTCTTGAACTGTACAGTGTTTTGACGTTGATTATTCCGTTATTGATTACGAAAAAGCGTTCATTTCAGTCGAGAATTGTCATTTAAATAGATAAAAAAAGACCTGATTAAAATAGGAATTTAGGAATAATGCAGCGACTTCAAAAATTGTACTAGCAACACTTTGGTTAAATGTATTTATTTCTTCAACACTAATGACATGTTGATTTAGCTTGAGAAAAACAATAAATAATATTTAACAAGCGACAACAAGAATTAATTTTGAATTCTAATTAATTTTTTTTCGCTTTTTCTTTAAAAAACAAGCAGTGCACTGCTTAAAAACTGCTGCATCCAGCGACCACTTAACAGAAAGACGGGATCCCCATAGACTAAGTAACTAGCTGTTAAATGGTCTATGGCCGCCAGCGATAACTAATTATGCCTTGCGCTTCGCACACTTTGCAGTCACAACAAAAAGCTAATCAATGATGGCCGACTTCGGACCAGCTGGCATTGTAGCGAGTGTAGTAGGTAAACAAGTGATGAAAAATACTGGTGTTTTGCTGTTTCCCCAGTTGTTCGCTTGCATCACGCAGAATGTAAACTAACATAACATCTCTGTTTTCCTGTCTGATGACTTATAATGTTAAATGGTCGTTGGAAACTTTGCTAACAAGCAGTTCATTTTTCGTTTTGGTACGTGCTGTGCTTGTTAAGTTGTACCAAAATTTTCGTTCCCTTGTACCAAGCTGTGTTAAATCAAAACACATCCTTACCGATATAAAATTGCATTTCGTCAAAAAATATATGCTTTACAAATAAAAATATTCACTAAATATATTGCCACAGCAATAGATAATACAGCAGCCCAACTGAAATAACACATTATTGCTTACTTCCGAATTATTCATCCATCCTCTTCTTTTTCTTTATTTAATTTGCCTTGAGCTGTGCGCTGCCAACGCGAACGCAAAAGCTCGCGTCTCAGACAATTGCTTTGGGCCTCCACTGTTTGAATGAGCTGTCATTAAAACCGTTATTTTAATCGTTTTTATAATCCACTGAAGTTTGTTTAAAGCTTACGCTATTTGTCATGGCAGCGCGTTCCAACGAAGCGACATTGGACTCACAGCGATGTGCTGGGTTGGAAGGCATGTCTTCCTCAACGTATTTGGGCGGTGGATCATCGTGGTCGTTGAATGCTTCCGGCTGCGCTGTTGCCATTGCCAGTTGTGCTTTAACGGTTGCCAACTCTTCGCGCAAGCTTTGATTTTGCATCTCTAGAAAATCCACCTGCATTAATATTGATCTTTATAAACTGAAAAAAGTTGTTCTGCTCGCAATATTTACGCTTTCCAGCTCAAAGTCCATTTCATCAATTATATCATAGGACTCATCCAAAGCCTTTTGCATCTTCGCCAGCTTCGCTTGCAATGCTTCCACCTCATTTTCACTGTTTTTGCTTTGCTGTGACTGACGTTTTTCAAGCAGTTTTTGTTCCTCTAAATAAAATATATAAAATGTAGGAAAACAATTTTGAAAAACTTATGTACAAGATTCAATTTACCCGAACTTCGTTGTTCAATTGCAGATTTCATTACCAGCCCAGTTAGTGTCTTTTGTCGCTTGAACATATCCTCGAGCGCCTTGCAACGCTTAACCTTATCCAAAAATGCATCGTGCAGTTTGTTGTATTTTTTTTTGTGCAGTTGCAGTGTCTCTAGAATGCGATCGAGTTCATCCTCCATGTGAAACGCTTTGACCTTTGCCTCCACATTCACTGTGGCATTTGTGCGCTGGTCAGTTGATGCACGAATCAGTCTGTGGCGCAGCAAAAGATTCTCTTCCTCCAAAAGTACATTTTGTGCCTTCACTGTGAACCAAATATAAAATTTAATGTTATTGCATATCCTGCTATAAAACAAAAATACGCACCAGACGCCAGCTCTGCATAAAGCATTTGCATTGCAGATGTGGAAGGTCGCTCCATATTGCAAGTGACTGTTGACTGTTTCTATTACTCAGAGGGGAAACATTGCTATCAGTCAGGTAAGAATAAGATAAGAAGCTATAAAAAATACTGTCATAACGCTGCCATATCGTTGAAAATAAACTTAAACTTTGGTTTTAATGTGACCAAAATGACATAATATAATTTGTGAACACTTAATTAAAATACAAAAAAGTATGCATTTGTCTAGTACATTTATTATTTATTTTTTGTGTCAATAGTCTCATGTTTTCATTTCTTCATAATGTTTAGGTATTTTAATATTTTCTCTAAATAAAAATATGCATTTCTTAAATTCCTACAAGTTGTTTAATGTTAAATTTGCTCGCACATAATTGTTACGCAGCTAAACTTTTAAAATCCATTCATATTGTACATATCATATCCATTGTATAATTGCATAACTATTGTGGAGCACATGTGGATTGCTGTAGTGCCATAATTTTCATTTTTATATAAAGTACGCGTGTGATTTGTTAGCGTAAACTAAGTATATATATTTTTTATTTGTAATCTTAATAATTGTATTATAGCATTTGCACGCGAATGGTTTTAAAACATATGTATGTATGTACGTGCACGCATTAAACAACTAATTTAATACAGGAATTGCACTACATTAATCAATCATGAGGAATCACATGCAATAATTATGAAAGTTTGGCCAACGAATACCGAATGCCAATCGTGCAACATACAGATGCATTTACTTATACAACTTTACTTCTTATCTAAAATGCATTTACATTGCATTTATTTTGTGTAAAATTAATTGATATATTTAAGGCATTATCGCTTAAGTAACGACGTTCTGTGTTAAAACGTGGCAATTGTGGCATTACCATATATTTTATTTATTTTTTGTATATTAAAACCGGAAGTTAAGGAATTCGTTTTACGCTTGTCGAGCTATTAATATACACTTTCTATGTGAGAGTCGTTCCTATTCATGACATTTTACTCTAATATGAGTTTCTTATATTGCAAGTTTCTTCATTACATTTAACTGTTTTTTACTCACACATTATTTCACAGCACAATTTCCATTGACAATTGTTTATTTATTGATATTATGAGTTCAGCTGCTTCTTCTTTTTTATTGGTTTTTATAAAGTAATTAAAATTATTGCAGTCAAAATGTTTATGCATAAACAAATTTGTATTTTGAAACCGAGAACGCACAATGTATTGTGTAAAAGCTTCAAGGAATACAAAAGTCATTAGCTATTCATCAGGTTGCATATTTCTGTTTAATTGGTTTTCTAGACCTTTTAACTGTGCAAATTAATTAAATTGTGGCTGCTGACAACATGAGCCAAGAAAGTTCAGTGGCAGGGGGGAGGGGGGCGCTGTTTACATTGTGGTTAGACTGCAACATTCGGCTCTTGAACGACAGTCAAACATAAGCTCTTATAATGTAAATGTTAAGTGTACAATATAAAATATGCTTATCACAAGAAGCTAAGACTAAAATATGTATTCCACTATGCTTACACAATAAATAAACTATTCATAAATATTTTTGCAATACTCCAAATCTGAACTTCAGTGAACAGTTTTTTGTAGTATCAAAAGATAATTTCTTGTTGTCTACAAGGAAAGTACAATTGAACACTTGATTATGAGTACTGATAAAGCAGATATTGCCTCTTTTAAGGAAACTATACAGTCAGACATAGGGTTTGGTTGCTTGATTAAGACGCTCGCCTTGGAATGCACATATTAAGACGGTCGAATCAACATAATAAGCTACTATGTGAGACATTGGAGAGATTGCAGAGGCGATTTATGCACAGGAACGTATTCAACTATCGCAACTACAAGCGAATCGAAGTCGACTCCACATCGTCTTCGTTATCGTTAATCAGCTCATTGCGATCATCATCGATTTGGATCTTGTGGTGCGACGTATTGCGTGTGTGTTGCTGATTTTGCTGCTGTTGTTGTGTTGTACGGCTTTGGGCAGCACTTATTGCATGTGAAATTGATGGTGTGGATTCTATGGCACCGTTGCTATTGCCACATGGCAAGATGCTGTAGTTAAGATCTTTTGAGTTGGTGCGTCGATGTCGCAAAATGCTAAGGCCACTTGATGAGGGCTCAGCTAAGGCAATCTGACTGTTCAGATCCTTGGAGTTAGTGCGCGAATGACAACGCGATCCGGTAGCGGCGTCTGTCTCATTGGAATTCTTTACTTTGCTTGCATCGCTCACCACATTTTTTAGTACATTGACATTCTTTTTAGGATTGCTGTGATGCGAGTGTGGATGCCGCAAAAAGTCGGCATCAAAGCGTATATTGTTGGGCATATAAATCTGGTCATAGCTGTGATTGCGCGAATGCTTCTTCACAAAGTGACCACAGCCGGTGGTCAGCTCATCGTCGTCATCCTCCTCAGCACAATCTTGCGGCCGCAGCTGATTCTGTATGTAGCGAATGGGTAACGTTGGATCGTCGCGCAGCGTCTTGTGACGCACATCATGTGGATTAAGATCCGTGGAGTGATTGCGTGTATGCGATTGTATTTTCTTGAGATTTCTAAACTTTTCGCCGGCTCCATCTGTTACACTACTTGCCACATTGTGATCTTTTGCAAAACTTCGAATCATTTTCACATCACACGAAGAGCTGCGGAAATGCTTCTTTGACTTAGTCTGCGGCATATGGCAGTTATTAGCCGCGGGCAACACCTGTCCGCACTTGTCATAGCTGCAAAGGATGATAGTTAGTTAGTGTTATTAATAGTATATATGTAAGTCTATTGCATACTAACCAATATTCAAGCTGCATGGTGCGTGAGTCGTTGCGAGAGTGTCGCAATATATCGGTTGGTATAATCAGTTCACCATTTCCCGCAACAAAACTAGTACCCGGATCTCCACCAGTTAGTTTCTCCTCAAACACTGCAAAGAATAAACAATTTAATACAGTGAAACATATTCCATTTTAATAAGCACTCACGTTTATCCAGACTAATAATAGATCCAATAATGGGATCACTGGCACTAAGCGGCTTCATTTTCTCCAGCTGCTTGCGCCTACGCACTAGCCACCAATCTACAATGAAGATGACTAACGCAACCAGCTTAACAGAGGCGCAGAGACCCACATATCTAGTTAAGAAAGTACATATAACACAGTTTGCTTATTAACTTTACTATTCTTGCACTCACTTGTACCGGAACTTCTCAATGTCATAGATGAGACAGCGACCGCCTTTTTCGCCACACGAAGACTTCCACAGAATGCAAGTGGAATCGATAAGATTGCCAAAGAGTATGGGCGCTGGTATATAGCCAAACAAGCGAAATATAACAAACTGCATGCCCAAGGCAAAGGATCGCTCCTCCTCCGAAACAGAACGCAAAACGATCATCAGCAACGGCATTTGCGTTGATGCCACAATGAAAGTCATAAAGAAGAGCAGTATTAGGAATGGATAAATGGTGCGACAGGGTGTGGCACAAGGTCCAGCGGTTGCCACCGGCACAACAGTAACTTCAGCAAAGTCCTCATTGGCGCTTAGAGCCTGTGCCTGGCTGCCACCTGCACCACGATAAATGCTGCTCGAAATATTGGCGTGAACACCTGAGAACGAGGAGATAAACTTAATTGAATGAACACAACAAGACTAACTGTTCATACTTACAGGCACAGTTGGTGTAGTTCGAACTGGATGAGAAGGCAGTGCAGCCGGCATGACAGGGACTAAAATAAGTCAAGCCATTGTTGCCGCAAACGGGCTCTACCTCGCTGGTTAAACACTCGCAGCCAAAATTACATGCAGCCGTCAGATTGACCTGAAACGGTTGATCTAGCGTAGATCCATGCTTAGTGTAATAGGGTATTGTGGTGCCAGCCATTTTGAGATTGTCACAGCCCAGAAAGAACAGCATCGCATAGCAGGCCAGACATATGACGTTCGTGATGAGCACAAACTGAACAGCTCCCTTGGGCTTGAGCTGAAAGCGTTTAAGCACACAGCCACCAATGAAGATACCAATGCAGGCACCGGGCACTGCAATCGAACCAGTAAATATGTTTGCCTGACTCTTGCCTAGACTGAATTGGGTCTCCAGATACTTAGGGAGAAAGACCACGAAGCCGGAGACAATCATCAGTTCCATGCAAGCGCCCAGGCAGGTCACGATGTAAACAGGATTCTTAACTAGTCGCAGCATTGACTGTGGTATGTCCTTTATATCCTTGCCATAGCCAGTGTCCACTTTGGGAGCTGTTTGTGCCTCCTCCTCCTTGCTGGTCACCGCCACAATCTCTTTCTTCACCTTGCCCAGTTCATCGTTGCTTACCGCAGCTCCAGAGTTGTTGGGCAATGCCAGCTGAACAACGCTACTCTTCCTTATCTTTTTCTTCTCGCACGTAAGTACTTTGGGAAAGGAGAAGAACGGCACAGCCACCACAAGCAATATTACGCCACAGAGCAGAAAGCCACCCCACCACAATCCTACCCAGCGACGATCACCGGGAGCTGCAAAATTAACAAAATGCAATGTCAAAGGTCAGGATTGTCATATTTATAATAAAAAATCTAAGTTAACTTACTAATCGATATGATGGTGGATGAAAGGGAGTCCATGTGAAACGATAGCAAATATGCGCCAAGCAGAAAGCCAACGACAGGTCCAAAGGCCGCCATGCTGTACATGCAACCAATGTACATCGAGGAGCTTTCGGTGCGCACATGATCATCCACATAGGTGGTGCCCAAAGTGAACAGAGGACTGCCCCCACAGCCGAGCAACAGTTGGGCCAAGACGAACAGTAGCACTGGTCCCGTTGTTGAAGCCTTGCCCTCCAAGCAGTTGTCCTCGCGCAGTGTGTGCGGTGCCAGTGGTTGATTGGATAGACCACTTGAAAGACGTCCAAGATCCATATCCTGGTCACGCACAAGAGCACTGCGGCAAATGTTATCGCTACTCTTGTTTTTGATCGCAATGCCCGGATTGGGTTCGCCCGTAAAATGTGGCACCATAAACACCAGCGAACCAATACCCATGATAACTGCTCCAATGCCAATCCAGACAGGTATATGCCTGCGACTGCCCAAATAGCTAACAAAGATAACAGTTATCACATTACCAATCTCATAGCTGGACGCAATCAATCCCGAATAGCTGGAGGGTATCTCGAAACGTTTCTCAATTGTTGTTATCACCGAGTTGATATAGCCGGAGCTGAGTGCTTGCTGCATCATCACCAGCAGGGACAGCAGCAGCACAAATATCTTAATCCTAGCAAATCTTTGTATGCCATACGGCCGGCAGTTCAATATGCCACAATCCCTTGAACGAAACTGCTCCTCATCCTCATCATCGTCACGCTGATGATCTGCATTGCTGCATTTGTTGGAGACGGCCGCTGCAGCTGCTATCGCTGCAGATGGCTGTCGACTGTGGCATTTGTGGACGGCATTATCCAAAGCAGTTGTTGTCGCTGGCATCGATGCTGAGTTCGTTGTCGATGTTGTTATCGTCATCGTTGAGGGCTTTGGCAGTTCACCGATGTGAGAGGCGTTGTCTTGGGCGGCATCTATGCTGCTATCATCGCCGCTGTTTGCTTCCGAATAGAGACCTGTCATCTGGTACATAGATTCCTGTCGCCTGCAAGTAGTAGATGAAAACTATCAGCTGCTGCTCCAGTATGATCTTTGCCACTCTATTCTCATGACTTTTGTTGACCAAAATCTTATTTAAATTTGGATTTTCAAACGGTTCGAAAAAAAAAAACAAACGAAAGCCAAAAACAAAATATTTAACATATTTAAATTGATTTTCGAATTTGACAAGCCGACGATCTCTGTTATATATGTGTAATATTGAATCCAATAAGCCAAGTTAAGTTTTTCAATTGGATATGATATTTAATGAAAAATCTGTTCTTTCCGCAACAGAATACTCTACAACAATGCTGCGCAAGCAACGGCAACTTAAAAAATAATAAAATCTGGCCTAGAACTTTCATTGGTTGCCAATGCAAATCGAAGGAGTGCGCCGAGGACAACTCGCTTTGCAAAAAAAATTCCAATTCAATGCCAAGTAAAAGCAATTTTTATGTACACTTGGCAACTGCAACAACAGCAACAAACCAACCAAACAAGCAACGAATTCGCGGAGTAGCTGGGAACGACTGTGACCAAAAGGCATCACGTGACCCACAGAACGCTCGTCGGCCTGGCCCTGACTTGTGTGCAATGACAACTGAATAGTTTTACAACTGTAGTAGAAGCAATTCTATCAATACTTTAGTATTGACCGAGTCAGTCGTAATCGACTGCCATCGATTGTATGATAACTATCCTTAATGAATTATTGAGCTGCAAGCAAATTGCCTTGGTGTCTCTATTTTACCCTAACCAAAACAGTAAGAAATATTTCAAACAATCGTGACTGTTGTTTGTTGTGAAGTGAACAAATATAGGCGAACTGTTTGCCCGGCAAGGTGTCAATTTATTTTAATGAATCAAGAAAATATGCCTGGACTAATATCGTGCTATTGAACTTTATTTTTGCTTGCTCTTACCTGTGACCTTTGCGAGGTGCTGTACCGTTAGCGCCGCCCGCTTCGGCATCGCTTATGCAGACACCTGAACCTGAACCTGAAATAGATCCAGTGCCGTTGCCAGCGCCTGTGGACGTCACAGTCGCTACGGAACTGGATGTGCCTGTGGCAGTGTCAGTAGTTGTGGCTGTCGCTGTGGCTGTAACTGAACTCGTGCCTGTCACCGTTCCTGCAGTGCTATTGCTGTTTGTAGCGGCACACGTTGCCGTACCCACTCCCACTACCGCTCCCGTTTCCGTTGCTGCACTGTGCTCCAGCTCAAAGGATGGATTCATATACTGTTCGTCTGTATGCTGCTGTGAACCGGTTTTCTTGGCTAACATAATGTTGCATTTATGTTAAGAATGCACCCAGTTTTGCACGAGCATTTAATCAGTTTTTTAAAGCAGATCTTCTGTGCAGTGCTAAATGTGCTTGAGGCTTTGTGGCATTTTTCTGTAAGCAACGAGGAAGAGAAATTTTTATTGTTTGACTATGTTTGGAATGATAAACGAATATGGAGTATATGAATGAGCTGGGCAAAAACTAAAAGATATTGATTACGAACAATGCTTTCCTTATAGAATAAGATTAGGCCTAGACAACATACAGCTTAAATATTGCAAAATATCAAGACTCCATTTGCAAGACTTTAATATTTATAAGCATAAATTGAATACAATTCTTAATGAGAAATGGAAAGACACAATTCAGAGGGTCTACGCACATAAACAATTGCCTGTGCGTAGCAAACATTTCAGTTCCGGGGAGAAGTCCTGAAGTGTTTCATCCTCCTATTGCGCGACTAATTGTGCTTTAAATCTTTGTGCCAGCAAAACGACAAGTGGCCATGAGCTGCTGCACATGCGACTGCCAACAGAATAATTATGAAAGGCGCCAGCTAGTCACCACTTTAGTGATGCACAACCACAACCCCCCCCCCCCCCCCCACTCCACAACCAGCACACACGCAAGCCACGTAAGTCGAGGCTGTGTGAACATAAGAAGGATGAGTCTGGTGCCATTTGATATTAAAAACACTCACGTTATATACACACGTTTGCGTATGGTAGGGCCATGTGGCTGTTGGCAGACTTGTGATGTGCTCGTATGTTTTGACAAAAGGTGTCAAGGGGAACGAGAAAGACGAGGAGATCGCACAGCTAGCTTGAAGCTTGCAATGGCATGGAATGGATTGGCAACAAAAGACGCAAGACACGAAAGCCGTTAGACGTCAGCTGCTGATTTCCCTTTCATTACAATACGGCTCTCAGCCAGGAGCAACAACAACAACGCGCCACAAGCACCCACATGTACACACAGTGAGCTCTCCAATATAAAAACTATCAAATGTCAAAATCAATAATTAAGCTCATATTTGAAATAAATTGTTCCTTATAATACTATTAATATTCACTTTGAAATGTATCTTTATTTTTCATTATTTGAAACATTATATCGAGCGATCACTGTATCTACATATGTGTCAGTGCTTAGTGATTGAAAAAAGTTATCGATTGGCCGCACCAACCAACAGGAAGGATGAAAATCACCAAATGGCCAACTTTGTTCCACCTGCTGTTTGGATGGTTTCCTTCCCCCGGTTCCAACCTCCCACAAACACATTTCTCCTGACACTTCCAGTTCTTTTGGTTTAGAGCTTATGTAAATTGCACGAGCGTAAAAAACTAATTGAAGATTGGCCGTAGCTAACTTCTTGTTAGTCTCATGCTTAGACCGTAATTTACGGCTTCCAATCTGACCCATTTTGCGCAAGGAGAGAGAAAAAACATTGCAAACGTTGCAGTCGGACGCCGCCGACTGCGTTATACTCGATACCTGTTCAAAAATTGAGGCCTGGTTGCAAAGGGGTACAGATGCGGTAGGGGTGTACGCTGCGTTCGGGTATCTCACCATTTATATTTCCAAAAAATTTGGTGACTCTAGATCAAAAACTGTGGAAGATAAACGCATTCCCACTCTTAAGAGACGGTGGAGCGTAGGACATAGTACAGGGACTTGGTATCAAAATTTTAGATGCAGATCTGTGGGGAACTTAACCAGTATAAATCGGTAGAAATTCTAGCTAAAGTACAAGGCGAACAGATTCTCAAAAAAGTTGCGATGCGAACGGATGGTTGGACAGACGGACAGACACCCTGATGGACATTGCACAAACCCAATATACTCTTCACCGATCGATACCGAAGTCGAGTATAATGGGGCAAATACTTGGCTACACTCCACTGAACCAGTTAACCAATTATGTGTCTCTCTTAATGCACATGTACAAGGTATACCCTTTGGTAGGTACTCTCTACAACTAGAGCTTAGTACACAACCTACATGGTATATTAAACATTTCGTGCTGACCCACAAATGCTTCAGCTTATTGCTTTTATGTTTTCCCATTTTTGGTGTCACAGCAAAAGTTTCCGCATCTGCATCGCATCCAATGACAAAATGTTATTATTTTTATTTTTTGTTACTTGGCAAGCGGCCAAAGCTGTTTTTTTCGTTGGTTGGTTAGTTGTTATTCGTGTTCCCAAATGGAGAAGTCGCAAAATGAATTAAATACGTCAATATTGATGGATTATAATTGATTATCTTTCCGCTCACCATTTTAAGAAAATAACTTTGCTGTCTATTGAACTAAGATAAAGTTTGCCATTTAATATGGGATGGTTATTTTGGGGTCTATGCTCGATTAGCATCATCTAGATAGGATTAGTTCATATGTTACATATTGTTAATTCATGTAAAATTCCATCTGAACTCTTGCAATTTCCAATTAAAAAGATAATAGTGCTTGAACAAGTTAAGTTCCACTGGACAATAGTATAACATAATTTCAATTATTTCCAGAGCATAAATCCTGAATTCTTCACATTGTGCGCGGTGAAAGTCCCAACATATAAAATCCGGTTGACTTGTTTTTTTTTTTTTTTTTTTTTTTTTTACTAGCATTAAGTTATGACCCAGGAAAGAGGGCAGAAAATGATTTGGGAGCTGGGACATTGGACCAACTGCCAATCAATTGACGGCTGATGGGCTTTTTCATGACTACTCAATATAAAGCACAAATTACAGCCAGATATTGCATAAGACATTTATGCAATGTTGATTTTTTCTATTTGTGCTTACGTGCACATAATTAGGGAAATGAAGCTGCCTATAAATGTACAGGGTTTTTTATTATACCCTTCACACATGTGAAACAGGGTCATGAATCTGTAACGCCTTAAAGGAATGATGGGAGACCCCATAAACATATATCAAAATGATCGGGACGAGCTCAGGAATTGATTTCCGTCCGTCCGTCCGTCTGTCCGTCTGTCTGTTTCAACACGATTTCCAGCCAAACTGCTGAACCGATCTTGATGAAACTTTCAAAGATTGCTAAGATCATGTCGGGTTTGTTCACAATGAAATTTCATCCCGATCGGAGCATTCTACGACATAGCCACCATACAAATTTACCATATCGTACTATCAATTGTTGTCTCTGTCGTGCACTTTCAAGTATCCACATGTCAAATTGTTGTTGTTGTCGCACACGAAAAAGTAAATGACGCTCGAGAGTAAAAATATTAGCGAAAATTACCAACAACTGCACAGAAACATAAATAAGAGGGGGGAACATTGATTTGGCTGTGCGAAGAGTATCATAGTCGTGGCATTAACTATGCGCCACTATGCCACGATAACTTCGGCAAAACTGGCCCGATTTTCAAAAGCAATAGCTTAAAAGTCATGGTTTGGCGTCTAGAATAAAACTGCATTTAAGAAATTACATTTAAATGAAATTCGATTTTTGGTCATATCCATGTTAAAATTTTATGAACAAAAATTGACTTGGGCATTGGTAAAAGCTTTCGACTTCCATAACTCCGGCAAAACTGACCCGATTTTCAAAAGCAATAGCTTAAAAGTCATGGTTTGGCCTCTAGAATAAAACTGCATTTAAGAAATTACATTTAAATGAAATTCGATTTTTGGTCATATTCATGTTAAAATTTTATAATCAAAAATTGACTTGGGCATTGGTAAAAATCTTTCGACTTCCATAACTCCGGCAAAACTGACCCGATTTTCAAAAGCAATAGCTTAAAAGTCATGGTTTGGCGTCTAGAATAAAACTGCATTTAAGAAATTACATTTAAATAAAATTCGATTTTTGGTCATATTCATGTTAAAATTTTATGAACAAAAATTGACTTGGGCCATTGGTAAAAGCTTTCAGAACTCCATAACTCCGGCAAAACTGACCCGATTTTCAAAAGCAATAGCTTAAAAGTCATGGTTTATCTTCTAGAATAAAACTGCATTTAAGAAATTACATTTAAATAAAATTCGATTTTTGGTCATATTCATGTTAGAATTTTATAATCAAAAATTGACTTGGGCATTGGTAAAAATCTTTCAACTTCCATAACTCCGGCAAAACTGACCCGATTTTCAAAAGCAATATCTCAAAAGTCATGGTTTGGCTTCTAGAATAAAACTGCATTTAAGAAATTACATTTAAATAAAATTCGATTTTTGGTCATATTCATGTTAAAATTTTATAAACAAAAATTGACTTGGGCATTGGTAAAAATCTTTCGACTTCCATAACTCCGGCAAAACTGACCCGATTTTCAAAAGCAATATCTCAAAAGTCATGGTTTGGCTTCTAGAATAAAACTGCATTTAAGAAATTACATTTAAATAAAATTCGATTTTTGGTCATATTCATGTTAAAATTTTATGAACAAAAATTGACTTGGGCATTGGTAAAAATCTTTCGACTTCCATAACTTCGGCAAAACAGACCCGATTTTCAAAAGCAATAGCTTAAAAGTCATGGTTTGGCTTCTAGAATAAAACTGCATTTAAGAAATTACATTTAAATGAAATTCGATTTTTGGTCATATCCATGTTAAAATTTTATGAACAAAAATTGACTTGGGCATTGGTAAAAATCTTTCGACTTCCATAACTCCGGCAAAACTGACCCGATTTTCAAAAGCAATAGCTTAAAAGTCATGGTTTGGCTTCTAGAATAAAACTGCATTTAAGAAATTACATTTAAATGAAATTCGATTTTTGGTCATATCTATGTTAAAATTTTATAATCAAAAATTGACTTGGGCATTGGTAAAATCTTTCGACTTCCATAACTCCGGCAAAACTGACCCGATTTTCAAAAGCAATAGCTTAAAAGTCATGGTTTGGCTTCTAGAATAAAACTGCATTTAAGAAATTACATTTAAATAAAATTCGATTTTTGGTCATATTCATGTTAAAATTTTATAATCAAAAATTGACTTGGGCATTGGTAAAAATCTTTCAACTTCCATAACTCCGGCAAAACTGACCCGATTTTCAAAAGCAATATCTCAAAAGTCATGGTTTGGCTTCTAGAATAAAACTGCATTTAAGAAATTACATTTAAATAAAATTCGATTTTTGGTCATATTCATGTTAAAATTTTATAACAAAATTGACTTGGGCATTGGTAAAAATCTTTCGACTTCCATAACTTCGGCAAAACTGACCCGATTTTCAAAAGCAATAGCTTAAAAGTCATGGTTTGGCTTCTAGAATAAAACTGCATTTAAGAAATTACATTTAAATAAAATTCGATTTTTGGTCATATTCATGTTAAAATTTTATAAACAAAAATTGACTTGGGCATTGGTAAAAATCTTTCGACTTCCATAACTCCGGCAAAACTGACCCGATTTTCAAAAGCAATAGCTTAAAAGTCATGGTTTGGCTTCTAGAATAAAACTGCATTTAAGAAATTACATTTAAATGAAATTCGATTTTTGGTCATATCTATGTTAAAATTTTATAATCAAAAATTGACTTGGGCATTGGTAAAAATCTTTCGACTTCCATAACTCCGGCAAAACTGACCCGATTTTCAAAAGCAATAGCTTAAAAGTCATGGTTTGGCGTCTAGAATAAAACTGCATTTAAGAAATTACATTTAAATGAAATTCGATTTTTGGTCATATCATGTTAAAATTTTATAACAAAAATTGACTTGGGCATTGGTAAAAATCTTTCGACTTCCATAACTCCGGCAAAACTGACCCGATTTTCAAAAGCAATAGCTTAAAAGTCATGGTTTGGCGTCTAGAATAAAACTGCATTTAAGAAATTACATTTAAATAAAATTCGATTTTTGGTCATATCTATGTTAAAATTTTATAATCAAAAATTGACTTGGGCATTGGTAAAAATCTTTCGACTTCCATAACTCCGGCAAAACTGACCCGATTTTCAAAAGCAATATCTCAAAAGTCATGGTTTGGCTTCTAGAATAAAACTGCATTTAAGAAATTACATTTAAATAAAATTCGATTTTTGGTCATATTCATGTTAAAATTTTATAACAAAAATTGACTTGGGCATTGGTAAAAATCTTTCGACTTCCATAACTTCGGCAAAACTGACCCGATTTTCAAAAGCAATAGCTTAAAAGTCATGGTTTGGCTTCTAGAATAAAACTGCATTTAAGAAATTACATTTAAATGAAATTCGATTTTTGGTCATATCTATGTTAAAATTTTATAATCAAAAATTGACTTGGGCATTGGTAAAAATCTTTCGACTTCCATAACTCCGGCAAAACTGACCCGATTTTCAAAAGCAATAGCTTAAAAGTCATGGTTTGGCTTCTAGAATAAAACTGCATTTAAGAAATTACATTTAAATAAAATTCGATTTTTGGTCATATTCATGTTAAAATTTTATGAACAAAAATTGACTTGGGCATTGGTAAAATCTTTCGACTTCCATAACTCCGGCAAAACTGACCCGATTTTCAAAAGCAATAGCTTAAAAGTCATGGTTTGGCTTCTAGAATAAAACTGCATTTAAGAAATTACATTTAAATAAAATTCGATTTTTGGTCATATCTATGTTAAAATTTTATAATCAAAAATTGACTTGGGCATTGGTAAAAATCTTTCGACTTCCATAACTCCGGCAAAACTGACCCGATTTTCAAAAGCAATAGCTTAAAAGTCATGGTTTGGCTTCTAGAATAAAACTGCATTTAAGAAATTACATTTAAATAAAATTCGATTTTTGGTCATATTCATGTTAAAATTTTATAACAAAAATTGACTTGGGCATTGGTAAAAATCTTTCGACTTCCATAACTCCGGCAAAACTGACCCGATTTTCAAAAGCAATAGCTTAAAATTCATGGTTTGGCTTCTAGAATAAAACTGCATTTAAGAAATTACATTTAAATGAAATTCGATTTTTGGTCATATTCATGTTAAAATTTTATAACAAAAATTGACTTGGGCATTGGTAAAAATCTTTCGACTTCCATAACTCCGGCAAAACTGACCCGATTTTCAAAAGCAATAGCTTAAAAGTCATGGTTTGGCTTCTAGAATAAAACTGCATTTAAGAAATTACATTTAAATGAAATTCGATTTTTGGTCATATCATGTTAAAATTTTATAAACAAAAATTGACTTGGGCATTGGTAAAAATCTTTCGACTTCCATAACTCCGGCAAAACTGACCCGATTTTCAAAAGCAATAGCTTAAAAGTCATGGTTTGGCTTCTAGAATAAAACTGCATTTAAGAAATTACATTTAAATAAAATTCGATTTTTGGTCATATTCATGTTAAAATTTTATGAACAAAAATTGACTTGGGCATTGGTAAAAATCTTTCGACTTCCATAACTCCGGCAAAACTGACCCGATTTTCAAAAGCAATAGCTTAAAAGTCATGGTTTGGCTTCTAGAATAAAACTGCATTTAAGAAATTACATTTAAATAAAATTCGATTTTTGGTCATATTCATGTTAAAATTTTATAATCAAAAATTGACTTGGGCATTGGTAAAAATCTTTCGACTTCCATAACTCCGGCAAAACTGACCCGATTTTCAAAAGCAATAGCTTAAAAGTCATGGTTTGGCTTCTAGAATAAAACTGCATTTAAGAAATTACATTTAAATAAAATTCGATTTTTGGTCATATTCATGTTAAAATTTTATGAACAAAAATTGACTTGGGCATTGGTAAAAATCTTTCGACTTCCATAACTTCGGCAAAACTGACCCGATTTTCAAAAGCAATAGCTTAAAATTCATGGTTTGGCTTCTAGAATAAAC